>DWLR01000009.1:0-99935 GCA_018246295.1 Papilio alexanor hazarajatica | reverse complement strand
AGACCCCATCCCCACACCCGTCAATCACAAAATTTCAAAAAAATGAAAAGAAAACAGAAAACCTGAACCACGGGCATCTACGAAATCCTAAGCAAACGACGAAAAAGGGAGCCGCAGCTCCCTCCCCTCACCTGCAAAATGCGTGCTGGTTCTCAGAAGTCTACGCTTGCGGTACCTCCTACGAAGAACGGCGATGCAACATAATAGGTAGAGCTCGCAGCTGAAATCTTGCTGCCGTAAACGCCGGTCGTTGCCTTTCCGTTTGCCGTCACGCCATTCACGAAGCCCAGATAATGATTGTTCGTGATGTTCTGGATGTTCAGCTGCAGGACCGGATTCTTCATGAACGCAAAGCTCTTGAAGCGATAACCCGCGTGAACATCCATTGTGACATAGCTCGGGATTGAGGTGTCATTATTGAATGTGGCGTATTGCTTGCCGACATATTTGAGCGCGAAGCCACTGAAAAGATGCCCATCATCATAATCCAGGTTGAATGCTACCTGCTGCTTTGCTGTCTGAGGTGCAAATTTGCCTTTGCTGTTGACGTAGTCGCCAGTGCTGCCTGCTGCGATATTACTGTCGGTGCGGGCGTTGATATATTCTGCCGAGACATACGGACGCAGATGGTAAAGGATCGGACGGGTTCCGATTTCGAAGTCGACACCATCAGCATGTGAGCCGCCGCCGTTGACGCTCTGCGAGTAATAGGAGCCGTTCGGCAGAACCACTGTCTGGGAATAGAGGCGGTTCGTGAAGTTGTAATGGAAGTAGGTCAGGGTGCTGTTGAAGAGGCTGCCCTGATAGCGCACACCAGCTTCTTCCGAGATCGAGATTTCCGGTTTCTGGTTGGGGTTGGCCTTGGTGCTGTAGCCTACACCTTTCGTGTATGTGCCCGCATCATAAAGCGACGTATTCATCGGGATACGGAAATTGGTCGTGCCTGAAGCAAAAAGCTGGAACTGATCATTCAGCTTGTAGCGGATGGAGGCAGCGGGCAGGGGTTCATTCCAGCTTCCGTTGATATAGGGGCCGGTCGAGGTATCAGGCAGGTAGTTCTGACCCTGACGCGTGATCATCGCGTATTTGAGGCCACCTTCAATGGTCAGACGGTTGTGCAGTAGCGACAGAGAGTCATCGATGAAAAGCGTGTGGATGCGCGTTTGGGTCAGTGTGTTACGGTATTGCGCCGTCTGGCCGTTTGACAGGACAAGATTGGGGCCACCACCATATTCATCCAGCGGCGCGCCGGTTTCGGGATTCACAAGGCTATAGGGCGAGGTCTGTATCTGCTTCGAATATTCGAACCAGTAACCGACCATGAGACGGTTCGCGCCCGTGTGCAGAGCAAGCTTCGTCACTGCACCAGGACGATAGGTCTGCGTATTGGATGGGTTATAGAGCAGCAGGCTCTTTGTGTTCGACGTATTATACTGACCGATGGAGCTGCTGAGAGTCTGGGCTCCGTATTGCTGACTGGCCAAGCTCTCGTTGTAGGCACCGCCGCCATTGCCATTGCCGTACCAGAAATATGGGGTTTCAGTCAGAGTCAGGTTATCGGTCAGTGTGAACGTGGAAGGTGCGCTCGCATAGATGTTTGTGAAAGGGTTCTGATGCAGTTTGTAGTAGTTCCCGCTTGGACTCTTTTGGTTCCACTTTGAATCGTAAGTATAGCCCGTTCCGTATTTCTTCCAATTGGCCAGAGACATGGACGGAAACAGCGTACTATCGCTCTGATTGCCTACGATAGCGAGAGACATGCGGTTGCCCTGCCCCCATTCATTGACCCATTTGGTCTCGCCATGCAGCTTTTTCTGCGCACCCGGCCCACGCCATGAATCCTCATGCGCAGCAGAGAACGAGATATAGCCCTTCAGATGCGTATTGCCGATACGACCTGTATCGACGCGACCGAAGATACGACGGGAATTGTAGCTGCCATAGGTACCATCGAGATGACCGCCGAAACGCTCTGCGGGATCAAGAAGGTACATATTCACTGCACCGCCTGATGCGCTGATGTGCGGGCTATCGAGATCCGCCGACCCCTGCTCGACGTTGATCGTACGCAGGTTTTCTGAGTCGACGATTTCCTGCGGGTATACCGCGTAATTGCCGATGTCGTTGATCGGGAAGCCTTCGAGCGTGAAACCGATCTGGCTGGCATTCAAACCGCGCAAGGTCAGATTGCCGCCATTGAGACCAAGTGGGTCGACAGAGGTCGTATTGACGCCTGGCAACATGGCAATGAGCTGCATCGGATTGAGGCCAGGCGTCTGCTTGGCAATGAATTCCTGCGTGACGGTAGAACGTGATTTCGCTGCGTCCTCGTGAACCATCAATCCACCGCCCGCTGATCTGTGGCGGTTCCCGCGCACCTGCACGGTCTCGTTTCGTGCTGTATCGGTCGGTGCAGTTGATCCCATCATTGACGGACCGTCATCTGCTTTCCTAGGGGCAGATTTCGATGCTCTTCCCTCATGATCCTGGGTAACGCGCTGCACCGAACTGACCTGCGCCGATGCAGCGGAGGCCTGCAGCGCAAGAATGGAGGTCGCACAGAGAAAAAAACGGGCTCTCAAACTCATCATGGTTCCTGAAGCTCAATCGCTGATCGTTAATAGGTTCTAACGAATTGACGGCAGCCATTAACACGCGATCGAAACAATAACGATGAAAGTTTGATGACGAAATGCTTTTTAGAAATCGTTTCCTTTCAGTTACATATACTCCCAATCAAGCGCCACGAAGATCACTTTGCAGCGCTGCGCTCTCTGCAATATCATCAAGGTATTAATGGTTTAACATCATTATCATTATTCGATAATTCGGGTAGTTTTCATCCACAACCATCAACATTACAAACAAGGATGGAAAATAAATTTATTACGTTGATGTATGGAGATATATAACGCAATGATTAGCAAAAGAAATACATCTACTTCGAGACATAATATAATGAATAAAAAAACCCGTGTGAAGACCTCTGTAACCGCTGCAATACTATCGCTCTGCATGAGCAGCATAGCTTATGCATCAAACGAAGCTTCCGGGACCTCCACTGAAAGCACAGGGCAAACAATCCATAACCTGCCCTGGGTCCATGGTCCTGCAACTGTTCATGTTGACGGCAACGCAGATCTGATGCTCCCCGCCGGATACGAAATGCTGGCACCTCCCGAGGGCAAGCGTTTCCTCGCTCTGCTCGGTAACCTCGTCTCGAATCACAATAACCACGATTACATCCTGCAACCGGAGGCCGCCGACAAGGACTGGTTCATGGATTTTCTGTACATTGATTCAGGCCACGTGAACGATACGGACGTTATAGACTCCTCAAAACTCATGAGTGCCATGAAGGCAAAATCACTAGACGAGAACAGAGAAAGACAGAGGGCCCATTTGCACGAGCTGACGCTTGTCGGCTGGCAGACGCAGCCTCACTATGATCAGCAGACGCACCGGCTGGAGTGGGCCTATCAGTTCAGAACAGACAGCAGGTCCCCGATAACCAACCTGAACACACGCCTCCTGACACGTACGGGATATTACCGCGTTCTCATGGTTGGCGATGTGGAGAGTTACACGAGCGATCGCTCGGAATTCAATCAGGCAGTCACTTTTCTCCAGCCAGAGCCCGGGAACCGCTACAGTGATTACAAAAGCGGTGATAAACTAGCAGAATATGGCCTGATGGGGCTTATCGGCGGCGGAGCTGCGGCCGTGGCGATCAAGACCGGGCTGGTGGGTGGCTTCATTGCCTTCATCATCAAAATCTTCTCCACTCTCTTCAGTTCCAAGGCGATTGTTGCGGTTATCGGTTTCTTTGCCCTGTTATGGACCCGCCTGAAAAATGTCTTTTCCCACAGGAACAAAGAGTGAGCGAAATATCTTTGATGAATGCCACTTTTTTGCTTCTTTGCGATGCAATCGGGCCCTGCACAGCCATGAAACTGATGCCGGGGCATGGAAGGAAATAAAGTATACGCCGGCAGATCAGGCTATCCACAATCCAAAAAGCTTGGGATCGCGGCGGCTATCCCACAGCGTCGGAAAGCAGGATGCTCATTCCTAGGCAAGGAATGCTTTGAAGCTCATTTTCAAGCTGTATATGATATTTTATCTGGAATTTTTGGCTGGGGGACCTGGATTCGAACCAGGGCTGACCGGGTCAGAGCCGGTAGTTCTACCGCTAAACTATCCCCCAGCATCTGTGCAGAAGCTGTTTGCCTTGCGGTGGCGGTGAATTAGCACCCTCCCTTTGGGGCCGCAACCCCCCCGCCGCGCTTTTTTTTACAAATTCGGACACGAGCACCGTATAAAGTGCTTGCTGTAGCCTTCATGCGCTATCAGATTGTTTTTTTACGAAAGAATTCAAAAAAGATCAGGACTAAGAAAAGGGGGGACGATCATGGGCTATAGCCGCAGCGAGACAATGTCTCCTCATACGTTCGATGCAGGGCCGGTTCGGCACTTTGCCGCGCTTGATCTGGGTACGAACAATTGCCGTCTTATGATTGCCCGCCGTACAGGCGGGGGCGTACAGATACTCGATCGACAGAACCGAATGGTCTGCCTTGGTGAAGGATTGATCGAGACAGGCGAACTCAGCATCAAGGCGATGGATCGAGCCGTACGTACCCTCGAATCTTTTGCGGCACGCATGAAGGGACTTCCGTCACTCCAGATCCGCGCCGTTGCAACCGAGGCCTGTCGGCGGGCGCTCAATCGTGAGAGTTTTCTCTCGCGCGTCCACTCCGAGACAGGCCTCCCTCTTGAAATCATCTCTCCCAGGGAAGAGGTGGAACTGGCTGTCGAAGGCTGCCGTACCCTTCTTCACCGCACCCGCAAGTCGGGAACACGAGCTATCGTTTTCGATATTGGTGGTGGTTCGACAGAAATTGCATGGCTGCGACTGAGTTCTGAAACACACGAGCACGAGCTGGTAAGCCTCGTCAGTCTTCCCTACGGCGTTGTCACTCTTTCAGAGCAATATGGTCATTCGCGTCAGCCTGCCAGCACTCTCGATCAGGCAGATCTCTATTGCAGGATGGTTGAAACCATACGCAGACCCCTGCTTGCTTTTGAGTCCGTTCATCAGATCAACAGGGAAATGCAGCGCAGTGCAGTGCAGATGCTGGGGACGAGTGGTACGGTAACAACGCTTGCAAGTCTGGCACAAAACCTTACCCGATACAGCCGCAATGCTGTGGATGGGTTCACGCTCTCTGCGCAAGCAGCTCACGATGCCATTGCACTCATACGAAACAATGCACGTAACGGCGAACTTCCCCCCCCCCCTCTTTCGGCTGACAGACAGCATTTCATGCTGCCTGGTTGCGCAATCTTTGAAGCCATTCATAGCGTCTGGCCCTCGGAACAGATCATTGTCGCCGATCGCGGACTGCGGGACGGCATGGTCGCGCGCATGGCAACCCAAGCAAGAAACGGCAGAAGCGCCGCACAAGGCCAGACTCATCGTCATTCGATCCGGCAGCACGAGACGAATTATCGTGGCCATGCAGCACCCACTTCCTTTATGGGACGCGCATGAGCAAAAACAGTGACAAAAAAGGCGGCAAGAGCGGGAAGTCTTCCGAAAGGCGAATCCCCGGAAAAGCGCTAAAGAGTTCAGCAGCACCTGGTCAGTCTGACACCACTCTGGACGGAAGCTCTGTCCAGACGGCACGCAACAAGACAGTCATGCTTCGTACGGCCCGCGGCCGGTCAACAGCCCAGCAGCGCTGGCTCAATCGCCAGCTTAACGATCCCTATGTTGCTGCCGCAAGAAAACAGGGCTGGCGATCCAGGGCCGCTTTCAAACTCATAGAGATCGATGATCGCCTGAATCTGATCAAACCGGGTATGAAAATCATCGATCTGGGAGCCGCACCCGGTGGCTGGACGCAGGTCGCTGTCAAGCGCGGTGCCTCCGCCGTCGTAGGCGTCGATCTCCTGCCTGTCGACCCGGTAAGCGACGCAACTATTATCGAAGGTGACTTCACCGATCCGGATATGGCCACGCGCCTCATGGAACTACTGGGAGGGCCGGCAGATCTCGTTCTGTCTGATATGGCACCCAATACGACAGGTCATGCACCGACAGATCATTTGCGAATCATGGGACTTGCCGAAGGCGCGCTGGATTTTGCAATGCAGGTTCTCGCGGTTGGCGGCGGATTCGTTGCGAAGGTGTTTCAGGGAGGGTCAGAACGCCAGATGCTTGACCCAATGAAGCTGGCCTTTTCCAGTGTTCGCCACCTCAAGCCACCAGCTTCTCGCAAGGAGTCAAGCGAGCTTTATGTTGTGGCGACCGGATTCAGACCCGATCGCCTCAAACAGGACTGATTATTCCGCGACATCCCACAGCCAGGCGGCGCCACGTACGCCTGAGCTGTCGCCGTGCTTGTTACGCACGATTGGTGTTGTGCATGTCGGGGTAATAACATGACGTGCCAGCAGAGGCGGAACGCGTTCGTAAATGCCGTCGAGATTGGATACACCGCCACCGAGCACGATGATATCCGGATCGAGGAAGTTGATCGCCAGCGCACAGGCGCGAGAGAAGCGATCCATGTAACGGTCCAGAGCACCGATGGCTGCGATATCTCCCCCAGCAGCGGCCTCTTCGATGCCGGCCGTGTTATGATGGCCGATACCTTTCCAGTCCTTGGCAAGCTCCGGCCCACAAAGATAGCGTTCGAGACAGCCCTCATTGCCGCAGAAACATTTGGGCAAGGGGAATTCCTCAAGCCGGACCCAAGGCAACGGTGTGTGTCCCCATTCCCCTGCAATACTATGACGACCGCCAATCACCTTTCCGTCAACAACAATACCGGCACCCATACCCGTACCGATAATGATGCCGAAAACCGTGCGATTGCCTGCACCTGCGCCATCAGCCGCTTCGGACAAGGCAAAACAGTTCGCATCGTTTTCAACACGGACTGAACGATTGAGCGCACGGTCCAGATCAATACCGAAAGGCTGGTTGTTGAGCCAGGTCGCATTGGCATTCTTGATAAGCCCGGTCTCGGGTGAAATAGACCCCGGAATACCGATACCAAGCGTGGAGCTGAGCTGACCTGGCTTGGCCAGATGCGACGGCACACTTCCAAGCCGCTGATCGACACTGGCAACCAGATCGCGCACAGCGATCACGGCATCTTCATAAATTCCCGGGTTGGGAACACGCTCACGGAGCTGCAGATCGCCCGCGCGATCAAGAACCGCGATTTCGATTTTAGTCCCACCGAAATCGATGCCGAGGCGATAATCAGCCATCTCATGCCTTACTGAAGTTGCTTGTGAAAACTCGTGGCGCATGTTGCGGACGAACGCGGTCTTAGTAAAGACGTATTGGCAAAACAGTGTGCGATCTTGAAACGCAGCCCGAGCTTCGCGCATAGTCCCCTGATGACGTCTCCCTCTTCCGAAACCCTTCTTGATGTACGTGGGCTTGCATGCCCATTGCCGGTCTTACGGGCCCATCGGAGCCTGAAATCCATGCAGGCAGGCGCCCGTTTGCGTGTCCTGGCAACCGATCGTGCAAGTGTTGCAGACTTTCAGTCGTTCTGCCGTGAAACAGGTCATGCATTAGTTGCATTTTCTGAAGACGGAGAAACGCTTTCTTTCGTTATCCGTCGCAAATCGGACACAGCTGTGTCACCCCCTGTTACGGAATAATCATAGTCATTACTTCCTTGGGCTTGGAGAATGGAGTGCGACAGGCTATCCCTCCTCCCGACAAGCCGTCTCTGGTGACGGCAATTTTCCGAAACAGCGGAGCGGGACGGCATTATCGGCATGGACGCACAGCTTTCACAGCTCTCTTTCGAAGATGCCCTGTCCGAACTTGACAGGATCGTACGCGGCCTTGAGAGCGGTCAAATGAAACTTGAAGACGCCATAAGTGCCTATGAGCGGGGTGCTACCTTGCGCCGCCATTGTGAAACCAAGCTCTCGGAGGCCGAGATGCGTGTACGTGCCATCACCCAGCGCGATGGTTCGGCAACAGCAGCACCCCTCTCCGAATTTGACGAGAATTCTGGCGGAAAAGCTCCATGACGATCTCTACCCCTTCTTTTGTCGCATCGCCTGAAGCACTGGCATCGTCGTTGCACACAGCCGCGCGCGCCATTGAGATAGCTATTGATCGCCTCCTCCCCATGGTTGATGGTGACGAATCGGTCCTGCTCGAAGCCATGCGCTATGCCGCACTGGGCGGTGGCAAGCGTCTTCGCGGCTATCTGGTGACCGAAATCGCGTCTATTTTCGGCGCTGAGCCCGAGGGCGCTCTGCGTGTAGCGGCCTCGGTCGAGATGCTGCATGCATACAGCCTCGTTCACGACGATCTTCCTGCAATGGATGACGATGATCTCCGTCGCGGGCAGCCCTCGACCCACAAGAAATTCGACGAGGCAATTGCCATTCTAGCTGGCGATGCGCTTCAGACTTCGGCTTTCGAGATCCTGGCCGACGAAGCAACACATTCAGATCCGGCGGTACGCATTGCGCTTGTGACAGCGCTTGCCCGAGCGTCCGGTGCAGCCGGCATGGTCGGTGGACAGGTGGTCGATATGCGTGGCGAAGGGAAGTCCCTTCCCCTCGATCAGGTCCGCCGGCTCCATGCGATGAAAACAGGCGCACTCATCCGCTATGCTGCCGAAGCCGGTGCCATCCTTGGCGGCGCGGACCAGATACAGCGCGATGCGATCATCGCCTACGGGCGCGATATCGGCACTGCCTTTCAGGTTGCTGATGACGTGCTGGATATGACGGCCAGCGCTGAAGAACTCGGCAAGACCGCCGGCAAGGATGAAGCCTCCGGCAAATCAACCTACGTTTCCCTGCTCGGAATTGACGGTGCACGCGCCGAGGCGTCACGCCTATCCGAACAGGCCACACAGGCCCTGACCTCTTTCGGGACCGAAGCAGCCGCGCTCAGAGCCCTTGCACAATACGTCGTCGAGCGCAGGAATTAAGAGAATGAGCGATAACACCAAGCCGAACACTGCCACATCCATTCCGACGATGGGCCGCTTTCCTCACCTTGATCGCGTGGTCGTTCCCGCCGATCTGAGGAATTTCTCGACCGAGCAGCTCAAGCAGCTTGCCGAAGAACTGCGCTCCGAAACGGTAGATGCCGTTTCCACGACGGGCGGCCATCTCGGCGCCTCGCTTGGCGTTGTCGAGCTGACTGTTGCCATGCATGCCGTATTCAATACGCCTGATGATCGGATCATCTGGGATGTCGGTCATCAGGCTTATCCGCACAAGATCCTTACCGGCCGACGCGATCGCATTCGTACGCTACGTCAGCCCAACGGGCTGTCCGGTTTCACGCGGCGCTCTGAAAGTGAATACGATCCGTTTGGTGCTGCCCATTCCTCGACGTCGATTTCTGCCGGTCTGGGCATGGCCGTAGCCCATCATCTGCGCGCAACCGAAGATCCCTCCTATCATGAACGCAATGTCATTGCGGTAATCGGCGATGGATCGATTTCGGCAGGCATGGCATACGAGGCGATGAACAACGCTGCCGTGGCCGGTGCCGGTGCCAAGCGTCTGATCGTTATCCTGAATGATAACGAGATGTCCATTGCGCCGCCTGTCGGCTCGATGTCCAATTATCTCTCGCGTCTCATGACCTCAAGCAAGTTCCTGAGCCTGCGTGATCTGGCCGGCAAGCTGGCCAAGCGCCTCCCCGCCGGGCTCGAGCGCACCGCCAAGCGTGCGGACGAACTGACACGCGGTCTCATTACGGGCGGTACGCTTTTTGAGGAGCTTGGCTTCTATTATGTCGGTCCCGTTGACGGGCACGATATGAACCAGCTCGTGCCGATCCTGCGGAATCTGCGTGACGCCGATGAAGGTCCGGTTCTGCTGCATGTCATCACCGAGAAGGGTCGCGGCTACAAGCCCGCTGAATCGGCCGGAGACAAATACCACGCCGTCAACAAGTTCAACGTTGTTACGGGCGAGCAGAACAAGGCACCCGCTGGCCCACCGAGCTACACCTCTGTCATGGCACGCGAGTTGCTCCGGCATGCCGAAAAGGATGAACGCATAACGGCGATCACAGCCGCTATGCCATCCGGGACAGGCCTCGACAAATTTGCAACGAAGCACCCTGATCGTTTCTTCGATGTCGGTATTGCTGAACAGCACGCCGTAACCTTTGCCGCAGGCATGGCCTCGGAAGGACTGCGTCCGTTCTGTGCCATTTACTCGACCTTCCTGCAGCGCGCCTATGACCAGGTGGTGCATGACGTTGATCTGCAGAACCTGCCGGTCCGCTTTGCAATCGATCGTGCCGGTCTGGTCGGTGCCGATGGTGCAACCCATGCCGGGTCGTTCGACCTCAACTACCTCTGTTGCCTGCCGAACATGGTCGTCATGGCACCGAGTGACGAGGTTGAGCTGACTCATATGACAGCCACGGCCTGTGTCTATGACGCGGGGCCAATCGCATTCCGTTATCCGCGTGGCAGCGGCACCGGACTCGAGCTGCCTGAGGCTGGCGAGATTCTCGAAATCGGCCGTGGCCGTATCGTGCGTGAGGCCGCACGTCAGCCGGGTAACAAATCTGGTGTGGCCATTCTCTCTCTTGGTACACGCCTGACCGAATCGCTCAAGGCAGCCGATCATCTTGCTGCGCAGGGTATTGCTGTTACCGTAGCCGATGCCCGCTTTGCCAAACCGATCGATACGGCACTGGTCGAACGTCTGGCACGCGAGCATGACGTGCTGATCACGATCGAAGAGGGGGCGGCAGGTGGCTTCAGCAGCCTTGTCGTACGTCATCTTGCGGAAACCGCCCTGCTTGATCAGGTAAAGTTCCGTCCGATGGCTTTGCCTGACACCTATATCGACCACAACCTGCCCGACGTTCAGTACGATGAAGCGGGGCTCAATGCGCCGCAGATCGTCACTGTTGCCCTGTCGGCCCTCGGTGCACAGAACGCCCAGCAGACAGCCTGATGGTCAAAAAGCGGGCTGATGTATTGCTTGTGGAACGCGGACTCGTCGAGAGCCGCGCCCGCGCACAGGCGCTGATCATGGCGGGACTTGCCTTCAGCAAGGACCGCCGCATTGCCAAGGCAGGCGACATGCTTGCTGAAGACGCCCCGCTCGATCTGCGCGGGCAGGATCATCCCTGGGTGTCGCGTGGAGGGCTGAAGCTCGACCACGCGCTCGACCATTTCGGACTTTCCCCTTCCGGTGCAACAGCAATTGACGTAGGCGCTTCTACTGGCGGCTTTACCGATGTGCTGCTGACCAACGGTGCAAGCAGGGTTTTTGCTGTCGATGTCGGCCACGGCCAGATTGCCTGGAAGCTGCGGTCTGACGAGCGTGTCGTGGTCATGGAAAAAACCAATGCCCGTACGCTCGACACGACCCTGATTCCGGACACAATCTCCGTTGTCGTATGCGATGCCAGTTTCATTGGCCTTCGCACAGTCCTGCCCCCGGCTCTGGCACTCTGCCAGCCGGGCGGCTGGGCCGTTGCGCTGATCAAACCCCAGTTTGAAGCGGGGCGCGCCGAAATCGGAGCCAAGGGTGTCGTGCGAGATCCGGCGGTGCATGAGCGTGTCTGTTCAGACATACGCAGCTGGTGGGAAGGGCTGGAAGGCTGGCAGATCCTGGGTATAGAACCCAGCCCCATCACAGGTCCGGAAGGCAACCGCGAATTCCTTATCGCCGCGAGACGCTCTTCCTGATCCAGAGAATTTCCGGAGGGTTACTGCCCTCAGGGAGTGAGCGCATTCTTCCGTTCCCATTCGAAGAATGGTTTTTCTTGCGTTTTGCGGGCTCTTCCATGATAGAGCAGCCCCATGTCCGACATTTCGACCCCTCTCGACCTGAATGAGCAGGAGCGTGCGCGCATCCTCGCCAAATCTGCTCTTTTCGCTCCCCCGCCCGCAGTACTGCCGGATGGGCGTCGCGACCTCGTGGGCCTGTCCCGCGAGGAGCTGATTGCGGAGATGGCCGAGTTTGGCGAGAAGCCGTTCCGAGCCAAGCAACTCTGGCACTGGATCTATCATCAGGGCGCGACAGATTTCTCGCGTATGAGCAGCATCGCCAAACCGCTCCAGGCAAAACTGGCCGAGCGTTATGTGGTCGGGCGACCTTCAACGTCTCTGGAGCAGACTTCCAGCGACGACACACGCAAATTTCTCTTTCGCTTTCGAGACGGGCAGGAAGCTGAGACCGTCTATATCCCTGATCGTCGTGAAGACCGGGGCGCGGTCTGTATTTCGTCACAGGTCGGCTGCACCTTGTCCTGTACATTCTGTCATACAGGCACCCAGAAACTGGTACGCAATCTCGGTGCCGCCGAGATTGTCTCCCAGTTCATGGCTGCCCGTGATTCCTACGGTGAGTGGCCGAGCCCGAAGGGTGAAACGCCGCGCCTGCTATCGACCATTGTACTGATGGGCATGGGAGAGCCGCTTTATAATTACGACAATGTGGCCAAGGCCATGCGTATCGTCATGGATGGCGAAGGTATTGCCCTGTCACGTCGTCGCATCACGCTTTCCACCTCGGGCGTCGTGCCGATGATGGATCGCTGCGGTGAGGAGCTGGCGGTCAATCTGGCCATTTCCCTTCATGCCGTTACCAATGATTTGCGTGACAAGATCGTACCGCTCAACCGGAAATACCCGATAGAGGAACTGATGGCGGCCTGTCGTCGCTACCCGGCAGCCTCCAATTCACGGCGCATCACTTTCGAGTACATCATGCTGCGCGGAATCAATGACAGCGAAGCCGATGCCCGAGAACTGGTGCGTCTGATCGGGGGATTACCTGCCAAGGTCAATCTAATTCCGTTCAATCCATGGCCCGGGTCTGAGTTCAAACCCTCCACCCGCGAGCAGCTTCAGAAATTTTCGTCCATCGTCATGGATGCAGGGTTTGCCTCACCGATACGCATGCCACGCGGACGTGACATTCTCGCCGCCTGCGGTCAGCTAAAAACCGAAAGTGAACGCCAGCGTCGCAATGCCACAGCAGAGGCTGAATAACAGGAACCGGTTTATCCCAAAGACTGGTCTGATCGGGAGACGGGTGATAAGAAAGGCTTTGAACTCGTTATCTTTATAGAGGGAAGCCTGGCCTTATGACCGCCCGGGACATCAAGAAAGTCGTTCTCGCCTACTCGGGCGGGCTGGATACTTCCGTTATCCTTCGCTGGCTCCAGAAGGAATATGGCTGCGAAGTCGTGACCTTTACAGCCGATCTGGGTCAGGGTGAGGAACTCGAGCCTGCGCGTCGCAAGGCAGAGATGTTCGGCGTGAAAGAGATCTTCGTTGAGGATCTGCGCGAGACCTTTGTGAAGGATTTCGTCTTCCCGATGTTTCGCGCCAATGCGCTTTACGAAGGGCAGTATCTGCTTGGCACCTCAATCGCACGTCCGCTCATTGCACAACGTCAGATCGAAATTGCCAAGATGGTCGGCGCAGACGCCGTGGCCCATGGTGCCACCGGCAAAGGCAATGACCAGGTTCGCTTCGAGCTTGGCTATTATGCGCTTCAGCCCGACATCAAGGTCATTGCGCCCTGGCGTGAGTGGAACCTGACCTCGCGCACGAAGCTGCTTGCTTTTGCCGAAGAGAACCAGATTCCCGTCACCAAGGACAAGCGCGGTGAGGCTCCCTTCTCGGTCGACGCCAACCTCCTGCACTCATCCTCGGAAGGCAAGATCCTGGAAGATCCCGCCGTAGCCCCGGACGAGATCGTCTTCCAGCGTACCATTTCCCCGGAAAACGCCCCCGATGTTGCAACCGAAATTGCCATTGATTTCTTCGAAGGGGATCCGGTCGCACTGAATGGTGTCACTCTCTCTCCTGCAGAGCTGCTGACACGCCTGAACAAGCTCGGTCATGACAATGGCATTGGTCGCCTCGACCTTGTCGAGAACCGGTTTGTCGGCATGAAATCGCGCGGCATCTACGAAACACCGGGTGGTACAATCCTGCTTACGGCACATCGCAGCATCGAATCCATCACGCTCGACCGTGAGGCCATGCACCTCAAGGACAGTCTGATGCCGCGCTATGCAGAGATCATCTATAACGGCTTCTGGTTCTCGCCGGAGCGCTACATGCTTCAGGCACTGATAGATGCAAGCCAGAAATCAGTTACAGGCCGCGTACGCCTCAAGCTGTACAAGGGCAATGTCATCTGCACCGGTCGCGAAAGCCCTAACAGCTTGTATGATACACGCGTCGTCACCTTCGAGGATGACGAGGGCGCCTATAACCAGGTCGATGCACAGGGCTTCATCAAGCTGAATGCCCTGCGCCTGCGTCTCGGAGGCCAGATCGGCCGCACCGGCGGCAAACCCTGATCGCCAGATCCTGATCGCTTCACGCGATTATCGGCTTCTGCTCCCTTCACCGTCCTGCGCGGGTGAAGGGAGCAAGGCCATCGCAAGTTTCAAGAGGTCCAGACATGCGTATGCTCCGCTCCATCAAGACCCTCGTTGCCGGGGCGTCTCTCGTCGCTCTCGCCGCCTGCGGTGGCCCGAAAGAAGAGCCGGAGTTGACACCTGAACAGTTCATGGCAAAAGTTCGTGCTGAACCCGGTGTCAAAACCCTCCCCGATGGCCTTGCCTACAAGGTCCTCAAATCCGGCCCGAAGGATGGCGAGCAACCATCCAAGGGACGCATGATGATGCTCATCTACGAAGGTCGTCTGCCCGATGGCGGTATTTTCGACAGTTCCGAGCAACATGGTAACGGCGCCTATATGCAGATGGCGCTTGACGGGCTCGTACAGGGCTGGATGGAGGCATTGCCCATGATGCATGTAGGTGACACCTGGATGCTCTATGTCCCACCAGCACTGGGCTATGGCAAGCGTTCCATGGGCATCATTCCCCCCAACAGCCCGCTGGTTTTCAAAATCCAGCTCCTCGGTCTCGGCGGTCAGGAACAGTAAGGTCTCACGATGCGATCCCTTTTTGCCCTTGCTCTGATTGCAACGCTAGCCTTGTCAGGCTGCGGCAAAAAAAGCCCGGGGCAAAAGCTTTACGGCCCGAATTGCGGGATCTGTCATCATGGAGGCAATGGCCTGCCCGGCGAAGTCCCACCACTGGTGGGACGCCTTGATCTGATCGCCAGAACACCCGAGGGACGTGATTACCTTGCACGCGTCATGCTTAACGGGCTCGACGGCCCGATCATGGCCAATGGCACACGCTATAATTTCTCGATGCCGAGTTTCCGACGCCTGAGTGATGAGCAGCTCAGCCTGATCCTGAACTGGCTTATCTCACGCGGGGCGACCCAACCTGTTCCGGTCATGACACCAGAGACATTTGCATCGGCCCGAAAGCAGGAAATCGGCTCGAACCGCGTTCATGAACTGCGCAAGGCTCTTGAAAGCAAGGGACAGATCCCCTGATCTGTCGGTGAAATACGCTCAGCGAAAATAAGGCCGTTCTACTCTGGCGACGTCCAGTGAGTATCGCAACGCGCTTCGTATAGCTCGTCATCGCCCGTTTCCAGGACCTGACCTGTCTGGCGCTTTTTTGCAGTCCAACGGGCCGGCAATGCACAGACATGACAGCGCGCAGTGAGAAGAACATGACGATCGGCTCGGACACGAAGACGCGCCATCACGGTAAAGTCCTGCCTTAGAAAGTCCGTATCAAGCCCGGCTACAGTGATATTGACCCCTGCAGCCAGACTTGATTCGATATCGGCCACCACATCCCCTTCGTAATGAGGAGGGATCATGAAATGACCCTCATCAAGCAGAATATGACGAAAATTCGCAAAATCCTCAGGCCAGCGCGAAACTGAACGCGCAGGACGGGACAATCCTATCCGGCTGTGAATACTTGCTCCCGATCGTGT
This sequence comes from Papilio alexanor hazarajatica, assembly GCA_018246295.1. Taxonomy (NCBI): domain Eukaryota; kingdom Metazoa; phylum Arthropoda; class Insecta; order Lepidoptera; family Papilionidae; genus Papilio; species Papilio alexanor. The sequence continues at coordinate 84,066 of DWLR01000009.1, read as the reverse complement.
GTCAAAAGCGGGTGCGAGACAGAGCGTCGCCTCCTGTGGGGGATGGTCCTGAAGAAGATGCGCCGATTTTCCGGCAAACATCGGTCCGGCGTAAACCGTCAGAATTCCCCTCGGCAACACGTACTCTCCCTGCAGACTGGCACCCGGAAAAAGAAATGCCGTGCTGGCCTTACAGCCATTTGCGCAATCCCGGCAATCTTTCCCCTTGACCATACGCCAGACGCATTCGACAACATCGGCCATGCAACGTGTATTTTCCGGCATTCAGCCGACCGGCGTCCCTCAGCTTGGCAATTATCTTGGTGCAATCCGCAATTGGGTGCGGTTGCAAGAGGATCATGATTGCGTGTTCTGTCTCGTCGACATGCACGCTCTGACTGTCTTTCGTGAGCCAGGACAGCTGCGCCGCGACACTCTTGCACAGGCTGCCTGCCTGATCGCTTCCGGCATCGACCCTGAAAAACACGTTCTCTATAACCAGTCGGCTGTCAGTGCTCATGCACGCCTGGGATGGATTTTCAATTGCGTCGTGCGCCTTGGCTGGCTGAACCGCATGACGCAGTTCAAGGAGAAAGCAGGCAAGGATCGCGAGCAGCATTCTGCCGGTCTCTTTGTCTACCCGGCACTCATGGCAGCCGATATTCATGCTTTTCACGCCACACGTGTGCCCGTGGGAGAGGACCAGAAACAGCATCTCGAAATTGCCAATGATATCGGCGCCAAATTCAACCACGATTACGGGGTGGATTTCTTCCCGATGATCGAAGCGCTGATACCGCCTTCGGCAGCCCGTATAATGAGCTTGCGGGACGGTACGAAAAAGATGTCCAAGTCTGATCCCTCTGCCCAGTCACGTATCGAACTCACCGATACGGCGGATGATATTGCGCTCAAGATACGCAAGGCAAAATCAGATACCGAGGCCTTGCCCTCGGAAACCGCTGGGCTGGAAAACCGCCCCGAGGCGCGGAACCTTGTCACCATCTATGCAGCCATGGCCGATCAGAGCAGTGAAGACGTGCTGGCCCGTTTCGGCGGTCAGGGCTTTGGTCCATTCAAGGCGGCGCTGGCTGAGCTTCTGGTCGAGACGCTCTCTCCTGTTGCAGGTGAAACGCGTCGCCTGCTTGAAAACCAGGATCATATTGAAAACATTCTGCGTCAGGGTGCGTCCCGTGCCAATGCGATCGCAGAACCCATTGTCAGTGAAGCCGAACGGCTCGTCGGTTATCTGCGCTGAACGCAGATCAGGAAAAAGGGACTATCCCCCTCATGCAGCAGGCCTTCCATCGCCTTTTGATACGCACAAGAGGCAAGGGTATGACCATGATCACTGCCCCTGTTCTCGACTGGGTTGCCTCCACAGGCATTGAGGATGGTCTTCTGACACTCTGGTGCCGTCACACCTCGGCATCACTCATCGTGCAGGAAAATGCAGATTCGACGGTACAGCAGGATATTGCCAGCTATTTTGACGATATCGTTCCTGAATCACGAGCCTATCGTCATGATTACGAAGGGGCAGATGACATGCCCGCCCATATCCGCTCGGTGCTGACGAACGTTCAGCTCTCAATACCGGTCATGAACGGCATACCTGTACTTGGCACATGGCAAGGCATCTATCTTTTCGAGCATCGACGCAGCCCTCACAGCCGCGAGATCGTGCTTCATTTTCTGGGCTCGTAGCCTGATGTCCCCGCCTCGTCATATCGAGGCCATGCTCGGGCTCGTATTCACAGGGCTGCTTTATAGCATCCAGCCGGCCAAAGCCGGGCCCATCCTTGATGTCACCCAATTCGGCGCGCGTTGCGACGACAGCACCGATGACACTCAGAGCTTTCAAACAGCCATCAACAAGGCGAGTGCCAAAGGCAAGATCCTGCACATGGCAGGCATCTGTCGGGTCAGAACGCTGCGCGTTCCTTCTGACGCCAAAACATTCATTCTGGAGGGTAGTAACGGCACGCTCCGGTTCATGGAGGGTGGGCTCGTACTCAGCGCACCGAAACCAGGCATTCCGGCGATCCCCTATATCATACGCAATCTGCGACTACGTTCAGCCAATGCCTATACGGATACGGCAATCAGCGTTACCGGTGCTTTCAAGGGACTGGTCGATAACGTCAATATCGATCGTTTCAAGAATGGCGTCGCACTCATTGCGACGTCGGACAATATTGTTCGGGGATCGTTTTTTGACTCGTTCGGCGATTCCAACGCCATCATGATCAGTGGCACCATGGCTTCCGAACAGAAGGTATCGGCCTATGCCTCGAACAATACCGTGACCGACGTGACTGATATCCATGGCACAGGCGTCTTTATCGGGCCGGGCGTGCAGGGAACGAAAATCCGCAATCTGCGTGTACTCGAGGCCTGGTACGGAATCTACGCCGTCGACGGAAAAGACGATGAGGATCTTAGTGTGTCGGATTCCTATCTCGAAGGCAAAAGAGCCGGGCTCTTTGCCGATGGGGTCGATCTTACCCGCGTTGTCAATTGCAGTGCAGATCTCCCTTCAAGTGGCGCCGATCAGGACTGGGCGGGCTTCCATATGGATCGGATGTATGGCGGCATCCTGGCCAATTCCAGTGTGTGGGGCGCAGCCGCCGCTCATTCGCCCGTCATCGTGGTGGGGGGCAATATCAACGTTACTGGCAATCAGGTCACGGGGCCGGCAGAAGGCCCGTGCATGAGACTACTCCCTTTTCCCAAACCGGATGACTCGCCACTTCTGGTCTCAAACAACACGTGCTGGGCCTCGGGAGGATATGAGCTTGCGAGACAAGGCCCTGTTGCAGGAAACAACAATCTCTGGTCGCGCCCGGATAATCACCATCTGATGACGCGCAACTTCCTCGTGCCATGAACGCCCCCTCCCCTTCAGGGAGCGCTCATGAGCCCGGTCACCAGCGCTTGAGCCAGAAACGAGCGGGACAATTATCCTGCCTCTGTGGCGAATCGAGATAACTCCCGGCGCCCGGAAATTCGTTCATCCGGTCCGGGCGCAGCGTGAACCATAGCTGGGTCAACACGATCCTACCTTCATGATCCGTCTCGCAACGCAACTGGAGCGCGCGGGGTGGAACCGCTCCTGTCGCGGAACGGAAGAACGAGAGAATCTCGTCATGTGCGACAGTGGTTCCTGCACGCTCGGCCAGAAACTGCATCATGGGTGAACGGGTAAAGCGCCTGTGAAGCACACTGGCCTTGGCAAAGAACAGGCGCGGATCATGGCCAAAACAGACACCATGCTTAATCCATTCATGATCAATAAGCGATGGGCTCGTATGCGGCATGATTTCGCCAAGCGTGGTCAGCATGGCGTTATCAAGGACTGGAGGCGCTGCTTCCGGACCGAACAGCCCACATCCCTCACGCCACCACCTCTCAACCGGTATGTTCCGGGCTTCAAGCGAATAAGGTTCAGAGGCCCATAGACCATGTAGACCCACCAGGGAGAGATGAGACTGTTCCGCAGTACAGCCGGAACCTGCGGAACAGAAACCGGGCTGCCAGGTCAGGGCCAGCGTATTATGGTCGAGATCGCCATGAGTCTGCGGTACGAGTTTTGAAGGCGCGGGCTCAGGACCGACACAACCTGCCAGAAACAGAAGCGAAAGACCGACAAACCCACGTATCACAAGCAGCCTCCAAGAATACGGGCGTGATGGGCAACATGATCGCCTATCACACTCTGGATGAACCAGTAGGAGTGATCGTACCCTTCATGATAACGGAGTGTCAGAGGCTGCCCGGCACTCAGGGCAGCCTTCTCGATTAGATCGGGACGCAATTCCCTTTCAAGAAACTGGTCAGCGCTTCCCTGATCAATCAGGATTTCGCAAGGATGGCGCTTGCCTTCCTCAATCAGCGCGACAGCATCCCACGCCAGCCAGTCTTCCCTGTTTTTACCCAGATAGGCCATAAAGGCCTTCTCTCCCCAAGGTACGATAGCAGGATGAACGATGGGAGCGAGCGCACTGACAGACTGCCAGAGCGAAGGATGGCGCAAGGCATGAACGAGCGCCCCATGCCCGCCCATGGAATGCCCCATAATGCCGAACGGCGAGGAATGCTGATCGAAAAAATCTCTCACGAGCATTGGCAGCTCCCCGGAGAGATAGCTTGCCATACGGTAATGCCTGTCCCACGGCTTCAGGGTCGCATCGAGATAGAATCCTGCCCCCGTACCCAGATCATAGCTGTCATCTTCTCCTGCGACACCGGCCCCTCGAGGAGAGGTATCGGGAGCAACAAGCATAAGACCCCTTGCTGCGGCATCGGCAATAATGGTCGATTTCTGCAGAAACGTCTCATGTGTGCAGGTCAGACCGGCCAACAGAAAAAGCACCGGGACCGCCTCGCCCCTGAGCGCTTTTCCGGGCAGAAACACCGTAAAACTGGCATCCAGACCCAGTGTAGAGGAGGAATGATTGATCGTACTGACCACCCCTCCGTGACAGAGCTGGCGCGAAACGGTCTCGATACTCATGCGTCGAATTCCACGACCGAACGAATCGATTTGCCCTGACTCATCAGATCAAACCCGTGATTGATTTCTGAGAGTTTTAGATGCTGGGTAATAAGGGAATCGATATCGATCCGCCCTTCCATATACATATCGACAATTTTCGGCACATCGGTACGACCACGTGCGCCACCGAAAGCAGAACCGATCCAGCGTCTCCCCGTGACAAGCTGGAAAGGACGCGTGCTGATTTCCTGGCCAGCACCTGCCACCCCGATCACACAGGAAACACCCCAGCCGCGATGGGCGCACTCAAGCGCCTGACGCATCAGTCTGACATTGCCGACGCATTCGAAGGTATAATCAGCGCCCCCACCTGTCAGTTCTACCAGATGGCCCACCAGATCGCCGTCCGGTCCCAGATCGGACGGATTGACGAAGTCGGTCATGCCGAAACGCCGCGCAATTTCGGCACGCTCCGGATTGAGATCGACACCAATGATCTGTCTGGCGCCAACCATCCTGGCACCCTGAATGACATTGAGCCCGATACCACCAAGACCAAAAACCACAACAGTAGCATTGGCCTCGACCTTCGCAGTAAACAACACAGCGCCAAGACCCGTGGTCACACCGCAACCGATATAGCAGATCTTGTCCAGCGGAGCGTCGCTGCGCACTTTGGCCAGGGCGATTTCCGGCAGAACCGTATAATTGGCGAAGGTCGAGCACCCCATGTAATGATGCACCGGCTTGCCACGATAGGAAAAACGCGTCGTGCCATCGGGCATCACTCCCTTTCCCTGTGTCGCCCGGATGGAGGTGCAGAGATTGGTCTTGCGCGAAAGACAGGACGGACAGGACCGGCATTCAGGTGTGTAGAGCGGAATAACATGATCGCCGGGTCTGAGAGACGTCACCCCAGCGCCCACTTCACGCACTATACCAGCGCCCTCATGACCGAGAATTGCCGGAAACAACCCCTCCGGATCTTCACCTGACAAAGTGAATTTATCTGTATGACAGAGTCCTGTGGCCTTTATCTCGACCAGAACCTCTCCGGCACGGGGACCTTCGAGCTGTACAGTATCGATCTCGAGAGGGCGACCGGCTTCGAGAGCAAGAGCGGCAATGACATCCATCAGGAAGAACTCCGGTGAAAAAGGAAGATTCACGATACGTCACAAGACAGTGATCGTTTTAACGAGTTTTATACAAGGCGTCTTGAATAAGATGCCCCCGTTCGAAAGCTCTAGACTGAGGACCGACACACCTTGATCGTCGACAAGAATTACGGCCTGTGGATCCTGCTCCGGGAGACTGCTCTCCCCCTTGGCATACTCGCTCTTTGGGACCTTGTTGTCGTCATTCTCTATCAGGTTTTCCACCAGGAATGGATGGAGCAGCCTGCCCTGCCGATCTCTCTCATGGGTTCGGCTCTCGCGCTCTTTCTGGGCGTACGCAACAATGCCGCCTATGCACGCTGGTGGGAAGGCCGATCCCTGTGGGGCCTGATCACGAACAACTCCCGCTCCTTCGCACGTGAAGCCGCAACCCTTCTGGGAGGGCGCCCGGATCTTGCCAAAGCCATGGCCGCCTATCCCTATCTGCTGCGCACGGCACTCTCGAACACCGAGCAGGGTCCGGATGCAAAGCGCCTGCTTTCGCCTGAAATGTACGAACGCGTCATGGCACGCACCAACAAACCCAATGCACTGCTCTACGAAATTGGCCTGGGCGTTGCCGAGGAAGTCGAACGCAAGAAGATTGATGGTGCCGTTCATGGCACGATCGACCGCATTCTCTCCGATCTGGCGAATGCCCAGGGTGGCCTTGAGCGTATCAAGAACACCCCTCTGCCGGTGCAGTATTCCGTCCTGCCTCTGCTGGTTGTGCATGTCTTCTGCATCGTGTTGCCCTTTTCCGCGGTACAGACACTTGGCTGGATCACGCCACTCGGCTCAAGCCTGGTCGGGTTTCTCTTCCAGGCACTCGACAAAAGTGGGCGCGATCTTCAGGAGCCCTTCGTCCCCAGCCGACATGCCCTGCCCATGCTGACCATGGCCCGTAATATCGAGATCGATCTGCTTCAGCCTATTGGCGAGCCTGTTGGAGGGCCGATTCCCGCACAAGGTGGTGTCCAACCCTGATGACACCACGAGACAAGCTGAGGAATTTCTGATATAACCCTCAGCTATGAGCACGTTCAAAACCCCTCCCAAGGGAGGCATGACAGACGCGATGGCGCGTAGCGCCGCTGCGCTTACCGCAACTCAGGCTGACACTCATGCCGGAGACGACGATCCCTTCCAGGAGGGAGATTCGATTGTCTATGCCGCGCATGGTGTCGGTCGTGTCGACCGTATCGGCATTGACGAAATTGCCGGAACGAAACTGGAAATCATCCAGATCTCTTTTCCCGGCAATCAGATGACTCTGCGTATCCCCCTTTCGAAGGCGCGCAAATCCGGTCTTCGGAAGATCGTGACACGTGACATCGTTGAGAAGGCAATGTCGATCATCAAGGGCAAGCCTCACATCAGCAAAGGCATGTGGGCTCGTCGTGCAGTGGCGTATCAGGAAAAGATCAATTCCGGTGATCTGATCCAGATTGCCGAGGTGCTCCGCGACCTGCGCCGAAACGTTGACAGTCTTGATGGCAGTTTCAGTGAACGCAAGCTCTTTGAAGCTGCCCAGGAACGCTTCGTCAGCGAAGTCGCTGTTCTTGAGAACAAGGACCCCACTGCGGTTCTCCAGGCTCTGACAGAGACCATGAAGGCAGCCTGAACCTCAAGGCATCCTTTTCCCCTCACCGGCGTTTCTTCCTCCGATAAGATCTGGCGGCCCCTCATGGGCCGTCCTTTCCAGAGAAAAAGGAGAACGCCGCGTGACGGAGCAAACAACAAAACGGTTCGCCAACAAGAAAATCCTTATTACCGGAGCCTCACAGGGCATTGGCGAAGACGCTGCGCTGCATTTTGCTCGCGAAGGCGCCCAGGTTGCGATCAACGGGCGCAAGGCCGAGAAACTACGTCCCCTTCTGGACCGCCTTCCCAAGCCCGTCAGCAGGGAACATCTCATCGTTGCCGGCGATATGGCGGTTGAGGCAGACGTCGATCGTGTGATGGAAGAGACGCTCAAGGGTTTCCAGGGACTGGACGTTCTGATCTGCAACGCAGGGATGCAGATTGAATGTCCCTCGGAGGATATCGCACTCAAGGATTTCAACGCCGTCATGGCGGTCAATGTCACTGCTGTGGTGCTCTGCGCACGAGCTGCCCTGAAATACTGGCGCCAAAACGATCACAAAGGTAATATTATCGTCAACAGTTCGGTCCACCAGCAGGTGCCCAAGCCTCATTATCTTGGCTACTCTGCGAGCAAGGGCGCCGTCGGAAACATCGTGCGTACGCTTGCTCTGGAATATGCCCGGTTCGGCATTCGCGTAAATGCTGTTGCTCCCGGAGCCATCGTCACACCCATCAATGATGCCTGGACCAAAGACCCCGAGAAGTACAAAGCCACAGCTGATCATATCCCGATGCGCCGACCGGGTGAGTGTCGTGAAATCTCCGACGCAATGGCCTTTCTTGCTTCAAAGGAATCAAGCTATATTACGGGGCAGACCCTGTTCGTTGATGGCGGCCTTACGCTTTATGCCGATTTCGAGCAGAACTGGTCATCTTGAACTGATCGAGACCCGTTTCCATGTCAACCTCGCCCACCGTCCTTGTCGTCGAAGATGATTTTCTGATCAGAACCTGTCTGATCGAATTTCTTGAAGACAGTGACGTCGCTGTACTGGAAGCAGATAACTGCGCTACGGCCAGACGTTTCATTCACAGCGATCGTGTGCTTGATCTTCTGATCATGGACATTTCTTTGCCTGACGGGAGTGGGACCGATCTTGGTCAGGAAAGTCGGCAGATCCGCCCGGATCTGCCGATTATCTACACGACAGGCCATGGCATGAGACTGGAAAATACCTCTTCAATCGATAGGGTCATGACCAAGCCTTATCAGCTTGATGCCATTCTCAACATCGTCCATGAACTGGTTCCATCAAGTTAGGACATGGGAACGCCTCACACCGAAATGCGGGAACGTCTGACTGACGCCTTTCTGTCAGGTGATGCGGAAAGTTGTACCAGTCTCGCCCGGACCATGGCTCTGACCTCCGGGTTTGGTCCCCATCCCATCGAAATGCTCTTGCCTGTAGCAGAATCCCACGATCGCCGGGCAGAGTTACTGGCTCTGACCAACCTCTTGGCCGAGACTGCACCACAAGATGGCCGGTTACGCGAAGTCGGAGCAACACTGCTTATGCAACTGGGGCAGCTGCAAGAAGCAGAACGCCGCTTTCGTCAGGTTCTGGACCAGCGCCCTGCGCACCTGCCCGCTCTGAACATGTTGTCCTGCACTCTAACACAGGCCGGCAAATTCGATGAGGCGAAACAGGTTCTTGAACAGATACATGCCCTCAATCCGCACGACCCCAGCTCCTTGTCCAACATTGCCTATATCATGGCTGCCAGCGATGATATGAATGAGGCGATCAAACTCTATCGACAGGCTATCCAGCTCAAACCCGATCACCCGCAGATGCGGCTTAACTATTCCATTGCCTTGCTCAAGGCTGGCTATTTCCAGCAGGGCTGGGCCGAGCATGAATGGCGTTTTTATCTGCCCGGTCATACCAGCCTCCCGCTCTCGCGGCTTCTGCCCAACATAACCTCAGGACTGGATCTGAACGGCAAGCATGTTCTGGTAACCCAGGAAGAAGGGTACGGCGACACATTTATGTATCTGCGCTATCTGCCGCTCCTGGCCGAGAAAGGCGCAATCATCCGTGTCTGGGGCGCGGATATCATGACAGATCTCTGCGCGCGCGTTCAGGGCGTCGCCCATGTCCAGTCCGGCGGTTCGACGCCTTTCTATGACTATCACTGTCCGTTTATCAGTCTGCCGAGAGCCTTTTCTGCTTCAGCCCATCCTTTTGGTGCGGACGTACCCTATATCCTGCCCGATCCAGTAAAAACGACGATATGGGCACAGAAAATGGCGGGTGATGGCAAGCTGAGGGTCGGTCTGGTCTGGGCAGGTGCACCACGGCGTGATCAGACTGAACCGTTCATGCTCGATCAGCGCCGTTCGATGCCACTGGAGACACTGAAACCGCTTTTTGATCTTGAAGGGACAAGTTTCTACAGTCTGCAGAAAGGCGTTGCTGCCATGCAGCTCGAACGAGGCAACTATCCGATCATTGATCTGATGTCGGACTGCCAGACCATGGACGACACGGCTGCATTGATCGATAATCTCGATATGGTGGTATCGGTTGATACCTCGGTCGTGCATCTTGCAGGCGCCATGAACAAGCCGGTCTTGCTCATGGACAGGGTTAATCCCTGCTGGCGCTGGATGACGAATCGCGAGGACAGCCCGTGGTACCCATCACTGCGCATTCTGCGTCAGACACACGCGTGGGACTGGAGCGGCGTCGTCTCTTCCGTGCGTTCCCTTCTGCACGACGCCGCAAGGCAAAAACGCCAATGAGTTCCAGCTACCAAGCCGCCAGACAAAGAATTGATACTCTTCTCTCACGGCCCGGTCGTGTTATTCTGGGGCTGGTTGGCGCCCCGGGTGGTGGGAAATCAACCCTCGCTGCGCGGCTGGCTGCAGACTATGCTGATATGGCAGTCGTTGTGCCCATGGACGGGTTTCACCTGGCCAACTGCGAACTGAAACGTCTGGACAGGGCTGGTCGCAAGGGTGCGCCGGATACGTTTGATGCAGCAGGGTTTACCGCCCTCCTCGACCGTATCCGTCACCAGGAATCAGAAATTATCTACGCACCGCTTTTCGCTCGTGAAATCGAGGAGCCGATCGCAGGAGCCATACCTGTTCTCCCGGATCGCAGGCTCGTAATCGTAGAAGGGAATTACCTTCTTTGCGATGGAGCCTGGTCTGGTGTCCGTACCTATCTCGATCAGAGCTGGTTTGTCGCAACGGATGAAGCGCTGCGCAACCAGTGGCTTGAAGCACGTCACGTGCATTATGGTCGTAGCATTGAGGAGGCACGTCACTGGATTGCCGTAACCGATGCGCCCAATGCCAGGATTATCCTTCAAACCAGGGACAAGGCAGACTGGCTTTATGTTCCCGAAACAGCTCTTTCCTGATTTTATCCGGAAAGAGCCATTCCCCGTTTTCAGTAATCAAAGCCGTAACTCAGTCCTACGCTCGATCCCGGATCATTTTCCGGGGTCGTAAAGCCGGTAACCTGTCCCCCGGTACCAACCGTCGTGTTGAGTTTGAGGCGCTTGGTCAGATCGACCTGTACCTGAGCCTGTGTACCGGATCCACCTGTGGCCTGTTTGGCGCCCACATAAACACCCTTCATGACGTATTTTCCTGCCTCCAGACTAGCGCCGCCGTTATTCACGCCACTTCCGCCGCCTACAGCCAGACGATCCAGTCCGAGAAGCCCACGCACCTTGCCCAGTGGATCGAAACTGGAGCCACCAGTGATCTGGGCGACCGCAGCGGCCAGACTGGCCAGCTGGGTCGGTGAGAGTGAAGCGGTCGAACTGCCAAACAACAGCATCGCAAGCACCTGATCACGCGGTAGAGACGGCTGGGAGGTGAAATCGATTTTCGGGGCGCTGGCATACCCCCCCACGACAAGACTGGCCAAAGTACCCTGAACATTGCGGTCAGCGCGGAAGTCGAGCGACGGATCAAGCTTATGATCAACCCCCGACCCGTCAAAAGCAACACGCCCTTTGGTAAAGTTCAGATTGACGCCGGCGAGATTGAAAAAGCCACGTTTGAGGTCAAATCCGCCAGAAATATCAGGTGCCGTACTTAAGCCGCCAATATGCAGCTTACCCGACATTTCGGCATCAAGCCCATGACCACGAACAAAGAATTCGCCGGGTGAGAGAACCCGGATATCCAGTCCGATAACGAGATTACTGTTGCTGACTGCCTGCTTTTCGCCGGGTCTGATTACTGTCAGCTGAGGGACTGACGCGGGCATGGAGCTGGGAATATTCACCACGACTGACGGCAGATTGATCGTTCCGTCAACATCCAGCCTGGTCGAAAGCTGACCATGGGCATGAAGATCGGTATCGATCACGGCAGTCAACAGATCACTGGTGATCGGCTGGGCCTTGTGAGAAACAATCCTGATATCAAGCGGCAGACCCGGGCGTAAAAACCCGACTGAACCACTCAATCCAATTGTTCCTTTACCAGCATGCGCCACAACGTTTTGCAAACCCAGACTGTCATCGCTGGCAACGATCACGCCATTGATATCTGACAGTCGGACACCCTGACCATAATGGGCGAAATTGATAGCTTCCAGCGTGATGCGGCCATTCGCCTTGGGGGCCGTCACGGCACCATTAAGCATCATGTCGATCGCTGTTCTACCGCTCACGCCCATCCCCTGCGCTCCCAGCACCGCATTGGCCACGGACAGATCCGCATTGCCATTCACCTTCAGGCCAAGGTTTCCGCTCGTGGAGAGAGGCACAATACCATTGGCCCGTAACATGATCTTGCTTCCCGCATCTGCCTGGGCTGAAAGCTGCGCTGTCTGACCTGACAGGATCGTATTGGCCTTCAGGGAAAGGGGCGGAAGCGATTCTCCGGGCCCACTGCGCAGCCTGAAACCATGCAGATTGACCGAGGCAGACCCTCCGGGTCGTGCAATCTCACCTGTTAGATCGGCCTGCGCCGAAAGAACGCCCACGGCATCAAAACCAGGCATGAAAGGCTTCGCCAGGGCGGGAGTTATCTGGCCAGCACGCACATGCAGGTCAAGCCTTGGCTTGATCGTTCCCGCCACATCCAGCGTTGCCGGTGACATGCCCTTTGGGGCGATCGTTAGCTGGAGACGATCCACGCCCATGATCTGTCCGAAGTCGATCCGGCTTCTGCCAGCAAGATGAATTGTCTCCCCCTTTACCAGAGCGGCAAAACGATCCAGCCTGACTGTTTTGCCGTTGAGATCCAGTATCAGAGCTGTGTCTATATTGGCCGGAGCAGCCATCACATTCTGAAAGACACCGCTGAGCGAAAGGGCTAGCGCATCGAGCGGTCCCTGCGCGGTAAGTTTCGCGGAGCCTTTGATGCTCTGGGCATCAATCTCGCCAAGGGCAAGTTTCAGATTCAGATCAGGTTTGGCGACAGGATTGCTGACTGTACCGGAAAGGTCGATCGCCCCCAGATGAGCTTCCGGCGTAGTGACTCCCCCTTTCACTGAAAGCGACATGACAGGAGGCGCCGTGTCGGAAGCCTCGCTCGTACGCAAATCCAGAGCCAGACGCCCCCCCAAACGGTGCCCGGCGAGAGCACTGAAATCATTCAGGTTACCAGCAGTGATGGCAAGCGTACCCAAAGCCATCCGTGCCGAAGGGGGTATGGTCAGATGTGCCTTGCCTGTGAGGCTCGCCCAATCGAGTGTATTCAGCAAAATCTCTGCCGAACTATCACCACGTCGTGCAAAAGCAGCATCAAGCGCAAGCTTGCGCCCGTCCAGCTTGCCGTCTGCACGCAAGGTACCCTCTGGCGTGGTCGGCAGATGAGCCATAGCGAGATCGAGAGCAAGCGGTCCGGCCGGAACGTCGCTTGCACCCACCTCCCCTTTGAGCTGCATCCTGGCAGCAAGATCGTCCAGAGGGCCTTCCATATGCGTGGAGACAGCAACATGACCATGCAACTGCGGTGCGGTCGCCTTGAGATCGGGCAGAGCCAGAACGAGATCATTGTTCAGGGAAGAAGTCTTGCCGAGCTGCACCGATCCCTGATCATGCAAATGTAACGCACGCCCATCAATGGTCAGATCATCGATACGGATAATGCGCCCCGTCTTCTGGTCAGGAGAGGCTTTGACATCGAGCGCAATCGTGCCGTTCTCGCCTAACAGGGAGACGGCCTGCTTCAACCCGCCAGTAACAGAGAGCCGCCCCAGCATCCTGAGGCGGGACTCCCCCTCGGGCCTGTAGGTGAAATCAGCGTGGGTAACATTGTGGCCCGCGAGCGTGATCTTGCCCAGAGCCGCAAGCGGCTTCAGATCGGGGAGGATCAGATCAAGAGCCCCGCTGATTTCCGGTTTGAGTCTGGCAGAAGCACTCAACTGGAAAAGATCATGGGAGACAGCCAAAGTGACCGGCTGCCCCTCAGCATTGGGCTGAGCGGTGATCTTTGCTTCGATCGGACTGCTGGCAAGCAGTGCACTGGGCATGCCCGGTACCCGCACCCCTTCAGCACGAAGAGTCAGTAACAGATTGTCAGCACGCGCCGTCTTGCTCTCATCACCGGAAAACCGTGCACTCAGATGATTGACTCCCGCCCCGGCGGCGGTCAACGAGTCAAGATCAAGCCTGCCATTGCCTGAAGGCGCCAGAAGATCGCCATGGAGTTCGGCAGCCAAGGAGAAACCGGACCAAGCCACGCCGGCCACAGGCGACATGGCCGGAGTTGAGGCCTGCAGACTGAGCCCTCCTTCATGACGGGGCAAATCAAGTTTGCCCTGCGCATGCATTTTTACGGCACCAGCCGCCATATCAAGCACAAGGTGGTTGGCATTCACGGGGCCGGACAGATCGAGCGTGAGCGCAAGAGGGTCGAGGGTTTCCATGCCCGAAAACTGGGTCACGAGCCCTTTTTCCCCATCCTGAACGACAAGGTGGAGGTCAAGCCTGTCACGCGGTGTGGAAAGCGCCAGCACAAGACTGGCCGGACGATCGAGCCGTTTGAGAGAAAGCCCCAGATCAGCTTTGGGTAGATGATCGAGACTTGGCCCATCAATGACAGGAGCCAGATCGGCAAGCATGAGATGCCCCTGAGCCATTGCACTGAGAGGAAAGCCTGCAAGAGACTTGCCTAGATCAATACGTCCGATATCGAGTTTGCAGAGATCGATCTTCAGATGCAGGGTCGAGGGACTGCTGGAGGACGGTTCGGCAACAGGAGCCGAGGGATCGGCTGACGGCAGGCGCTCGAACCGGAGTGTCTGGGCCTGGAGCAGAGACGCTTTGACCGTTTTGTGCAAAAGCGCCAGCGGCGACCAGTTCAGTCTTAGCCCGTCAATAGCCAGATAGGGCCCAAGATGATCTTGAACGGTAAGATGCTGCACATGCAGATGGTAAGGGAACGCACCATCAAGTCCCTGCATCTGAACCATACCGCCAGTCAGGCTGGCAGTTTCACGCTCGATGAACCGCTGTCCATAGGGGATATTCGCGAAGACGAGGATGCCAATCAGGGCCAGTGCTACAAGCGCTACAGGCACACCCAGACAAAGGGCAAGACACCAGAGTGTGATACGTTTCCAGCGTGGACGGCGCGCTTTTGCTGTCACTGATCCCGAGGCAGGCTCCGGATGACTTTCGGGGGTCCGGCTCATCAGAAAGTCTCCCCGAGACCTATATAGAGTTCCCACTTATCGCCATGCGGGGGACGGTTTGCAGGAAGTGCCACATCAAGGCGTACAGGGCCTATCGGCGTGTAATAGCGTATACCTGCACCATATCCGACCCGGAGTTTCCCCTGGAATGGCCTGCTGCCAACGCCGACCTGACCGGCATCTACAAAAGCGGCAGCTCCGAAACTCTTCAGGAAACGCTGACGAAACTCGACCGAACCCGCATCAAGCGAGGTACCACCAATCCCGTATTTCCCGTTTTGTGGTCCGACACCCTGATAACGAAAACCACGCACCGTGGCGGGACCGCCGGCATAAAGTCTCTGGTCAGGGGGGATCTGATAGGTGGATGCCCCCTGAACGGAGCCGACAATGCCACGTATGGCAATGACCGAACGTCCCGGCGTACTCAGCCCGATGCGATGAAGATCAAAATAGGTGGAAGCATTGGCGCTCATGATGGTGAAAAACGCGCTACCGCTCTCAAGCGACTCCGAAGGGGTGATATTGACCGAAGCCCTCATACCATGCGTTGCCGGATCAATCGGGTTGGCGAGCTCGGTGCTGTCATAAACAGCGCCAAGTGGAAGCTGGGCAATCAGATAACTGGTGGAGACACCGAACTGCCTGATTTTTTCCTGCTCAACCACCACACTGCCATTGATGCTCCAACGCTTGTTGAGCCGCCGCATCAATCCGCCCCGCAGAAGAATCGCTGTCTGGTGATAGGAATAAAGAAGCTGCCTGATCCCCTCGACACGCAGATTCAGATTCTGGTCACGCCGCAGAAAATCCGGCTTCAGGAAATCGGCATAGACGTCATAACCGAGCCCCTGCTGTGCCGAGCCACCGAGCCCGGTAACAAGCGCTGTCAGTTTGAGCTGTTCGGCAGCACCCAGGAGATTTCGATGGGTCCAGCTTGCGCCAGCACGGCCACCCAGATCTGTCGAATAACCGACCTGTCCTGACACGGTGTGACGCTTGCTCTCCGCCAGAGTGAAACGCAAAGGCATAGCCTGCGTGACATGTGGTGTGCCTTCACCACGCGCCAGGTTCACAAGAGGCGGCGCATCATGCACGCCTACGGAAGAGAATATACCAACACCTGCCAGGTCCTGACGGGCATTTTCAATCTGACTTGGTTGATAAAGCTGGCCTTCATGAATGAGCAGACGTCTGCGCAGGAATTTTTCCCGCGTCCGCTGCTGCCCAGTGAAGCTGATCGGACCAATATCAACAACCGGTCCCACACCGACGGAGAATTCGAGATCAAGCGTATGCGTAGCTGGACGAAGATAGGCTACCGGCGCAGCAACATTAGCCTGGGCGTGACCTTCTTCGAGCAGGGCCTGCTGCAGGTTTGTCTGCGCTGCGAGAACATCCCCTGCGATAGCTTTCTGTCCGGCCTCCAGACCAAAAGCCTTGCGCGCCTGGGCATCGATCGCGACAGGTTGCGGCGGCATGACTGGAGCCTTTGCTTTCTTGTCCGTTTTTCCGGACCTGTCATTATTCTCTGCCGCTCCCGGAGAAACCGGTTCGCCACTCAAAGGACCCGGAACCAGAGAAACCTTGCCGATATGAAATTGCGGTCCGGTAACAGTCTTGATCGTAATGCGCAGTTTTCTGCTGCCGGCAGCCTCTCCTGCGCCATTCCTGCCCGCCCCCAGCGTTGCCAGCCGATCGGGTAAAGCCGGATCGCGTCCATCGATTTCGCGACCGTCAGGCATGCTTGCAGTGATGATGACCTTGCCATCATAGAACCCGCGACTCTCGAGCGCTGTCTGCACACGATCATAATCGCCTCTGATACGGCCAGCCAGTGCATAGGGATCCACGGCCTTGGTCTTCTGCAAGGAGACGAGTGCAGATGATGCCTGAATCATCGGGTCGAGATCAGGATCCGATGAGGGCATGATACGGACGACATAAGCCTCGTCATGCTCCACATTTTTCTGACCAGCCTTGTCATTCTGTTTGGGTTCAGCACGTGCAAGGCGGCTTTCACCTGTCGCCCCGATCAGACACAAAGCCACGAGGCCATGCGTCAGGAGAACGGCACCAACGCACCGCTCGTTGCGTTGCCTGTAAAACAGATGTCGAATGGAAACACGGCAAAACGACAGCAATTGCGCTCCTGCTGCTTGGTCGAAACCGGCAAAAATTGTCAGAAAAGAATGTCGAGATCATGTCATGGGTGTCTTTGCAAGAAAAGACGCGAGAAGGTTCTTTTCCCGGTTCGCGATCTTGGTCATGGCGTTTTGCAGTCCCTCCATCAAATCATCACACCAGCGCGGTTGTCCGCCAGGAGCATTTCGCGTTAGATGTACGGTAATGACTGACGCGATTACGCGCCGCCGTCCCACGAGTGACGCTTCCGGCCCCGAACCCTGGACTGCCCCACTTGAGCCTGCTCCGGGGAACCGCTTTCTATGCCGTCTCCGTGCGATCAGGCGTATGGGACTGTCCTGTCTGTGGACCCTCGTCGCAAGTATCCCGCAGAGACTGTTGCTTCGACGTAAAAGTGCCGCAAAAATCGTGTTTGCCCGTTTTTACTGGGCAACGATCTGCCGCATTCTTGGTCTCCATGTGCGTGTGATCGGCTCTGCCGCCGGAACGATACGTGACAGCGTTGCCGTGCAGAATGGCGAGCGACCGATCATTTTTGTCGCAAATCATTCCTCCTGGCTTGATATCGCTGTGGCAGGCGGCATCCTGCCAACAGTTTTCGTGGCAAAACAGCAGATTGCGGACTGGCCTGTCATCGGCACCCTGGCCCGGCTCGGTAGAACGATTTTTGTCAGCCGGCAGCGCAACAATACCGGTCGTGAGCTGCAGGCCATGACCGATCGTCTGAATAATGGCGACAATCTCATTCTGTTTCCCGAAGGAACATCGACGGACGGCACCCATGTTCTGCCCTTCATGTCGTCATTCTTCGCCATCGCCAAACCGAGCCGCGTCGATCCGGCCGTGCCTGCGCCGCCATCGGTTCTGATTCAGCCGGTGTCAATCGTCTATGATCGCCTGGATGGTCTTCCCATCGGGCGAGCAAGACGCACAGCGCTTGCATGGTATGGGGATATGGAACTCGCTCCACATATCTGGTCAGTCACTCAGTGGCGTTCACTTGGCGCCACAGTCATTCTGCATCCGCCGGTAGATCCTGCCGACTTCCCGAGCCGCAAGGAGCTTTCGTCTGCTGTTCAGTCAATCGTGGCGCTGGGTGTGGCCAAACTGCATCATAACCCCGACCAGATCGAGACAGCCGGACTCTGAGCGACAATCATCCCCGATGGCGGGCTGAAAGACCCTGCTGATACATAAATATTACTCATGCATTTACCGCACCTTTCGGCTACAACTCCGATCTGGATATCCCAAAAAGGGCTGGTGGAACGCTCAGAAGACAGATTTCCTGCATTTCGGATCTCTGGCCTTGTTTCCATTCCCCACAGAGTATCGCCAAGTGGCAAGAGGTAAGGACACGTGACCGTCGAGGCTTTCACCGACAGCAAGACTTCTGTGCAGAACGATGCGACTGCCAATACACGCGGCCTTCACGTCATCACCTGGGGCTGTCAGATGAACGTGTATGACAGCGCACGCATGACCGACGTTCTGGCACCGCTGGGCTATCGCGCCGTGGCAACGCCGGAACAGGCCGAAATGGTCATTCTGAATACCTGTCACATACGCGAACGCGCTGCAGAAAAGGTTTTTTCCGAGCTGGGACGCCTGCGCAAGATCAGTGAAGAGCGTGAGGCCTCGGGCCTGGGTCGTTCCATTATCGCGGTGGCAGGCTGCGTTGCCCAGGCAGAAGGCGAGGAGATTCTCGCCCGTGCGCCTTATGTCGATATTGTTCTCGGGCCACAGACCTATCATCGCCTGCCCGAGATGGTGGCTCGTGCAGCACGCGCCGGTGGTGCCGTGATTGACACTGATTTCCCGGTCGAGATGAAATTCGATTTTCTTCCTCAGGAAGCCGCCCCGCAGGTAGAAGGCAATCTGACAGCCTTTCTCACAATCCAGGAAGGCTGCGACAAATTCTGCTCTTTCTGCGTTGTTCCCTACACCCGGGGCGCGGAAACCAGCCGCTCCCTGCCTTCCGTGCTTGCTGAAGCGCGGCGCATGGTCGAGAGCGGTGTGCGCGAGATCACATTGCTTGGTCAGAACGTGAACGCCTATCACGGGGATGACGGACAAGGCGGTACGGCCGATTTGCCAATACTGGCCAAAGCCCTGTCAGCCCTGCCGGGCCTTGATCGCATCCGATACATGACCTCTCATCCACGCGACATGGACCAGTCCCTGATAGACGCCCATCGTGACAATCCGGCGCTGATGCCCTTCCTGCATCTCCCTGTCCAGTCGGGTTCGGATCGCATTCTGAAAGCCATGAACCGTGGACATACGGGGGACGAGTACCGTGCCCTGATTGCCCGACTACGCGAAGCCTGCCCCGATCTCGCCCTGTCTTCCGACTTCATCGTCGGTCATCCGGGTGAGACGGAAGAAGACTTTGAGGCAACGATGCAGCTGGTGCGTGATATCGGCTTCGCACAGGCTTTCTCGTTCAAATATTCGCCGCGTCCCGGAACGCCTGCTGCCGGTCAGCCCTTTCAGGTCGACGAAGCCGTCAAGGACGCACGCCTCCAGCGTCTGCAGGCACTGCTGCGTGAGCAGCAGGATGCCTTTAATGCAGATATGGTCGGTCGCACCCTGCCTGTGCTGTTTACCGGTAGGGGCCGCAAACCCGGTCAGATCTCCGGGCGTTCACCCTATCTCCAACCGGTGCATGTCGAAGGATCCGATGATCTTATCGGCCAGACAGTACCGGTTGTGATAACCCAGCGTCTGACCAATTCGCTGGCTGGTACACTCTTACGGGAGAGAGTCTGCGCTTGAGCCACCCTACGGCACCCCAGTTGCATCCCGGATCCGGGACCAATGACCGCAACTCCAGGCGGCAAGTTCCGCCTGATACCCTGCCTCAGGAACAAGGCCATCGCACTTCTGCGCTGCGCTTTGGAGATAACATTCTTCTCCAGCAATTGCTGGGCGACCATGATCGCCATCTGATTCGTCTGGAGCAGGGTTTTGACGTACGTCTGACCTGCCGCGGCAACAAGATTGCCATCACGGGTGAAGCCGCATCAGTGGCGCGCGCCCAGGCCGCCATAACGGCGCTCTACAACCAGCTTGAGCATGGCGGAAAGATCGACGGACCTGTCGTCGACAGCGTTATTCGCCTGTCTGCGCTTCCTCGTCCCTCGCGACAGGCAGAAACCCGCACTGCGTTCTCCCGCCCGGCAGAATCCGGGCAACGCGATTCAGCTCCCCCTGCCCCCCTGCAGGATCTGCCAGCCATACGCACAAAACGAGGTGCCATTGCGCCACGCTCACGCGGTCAGGCTGCCTATATGGAAATGCTGGCCAAAACCGAACTGACGTTCGGTATTGGCCCTGCAGGTACGGGCAAGACCTATCTCGCCGTCGCCCAGGGTGTAGCTATGCTCCAGGCGGGCCAGGTTGATCGTATCATCCTTTCTCGCCCCGCGGTTGAGGCGGGAGAACGTCTCGGCTTTCTGCCGGGCGACTTGCGTGAGAAGATTGATCCCTATCTGCGTCCGCTCTATGACGCGCTGAATGATATGCTGCCAGGCGATCAGGTCGCCCGTCGCATGGCCAATGGCGAGATCGAGGTAGCTCCGCTGGCTTTCATGCGTGGCCGTACCCTCGCCCATGCTTTCGTCATTCTTGACGAGGCACAGAATACCACTCCGGCTCAGATGAAAATGTTCCTGACCCGCATGGGACAGGGTGCACGCATGGTGATAACGGGTGATCTCAGCCAGATCGATCTGCCTTCGGGTGTCGCATCCGGACTGCGTGAGGCCGTCGAGACCCTTGAAGGCCTGCCCGGAATTGGTATTACCCGTTTTGAGTCTGCCGATGTTGTCCGCCACCCGCTCGTGGCACGCATCGTGGACGCTTATGATCAACGAGTGGCTGCGGCACGGGATTACTCCCGAGGCAGGTCGCGCCGGGAATACAATGGAACCTCGAAGTAGTCTTACCCCATCCGCCGAAGAACCGTCCTCTATCACAAGGGCGGCGCTTCGCTCACGTCTCGATCTGATCGTAGCCGATCGTCGCTGGCGCGCCAGCGTTCCAAATCTGGAAATGCTCGTTGCACGCTGTGTGGAAGCAAGCTGGCCCTGGCTTGATCGCGACCGCATTCCGGCTTTCCTTCTTGCGGGTGACCACGCAATCCGGACACTCAACGCCACATTCCGCGACAAGAACAAACCGACCAATGTTCTCACTTTTGAGGAGAACGGCGGCTTTGGCGATGGCGATATCGCCCTGGCGTATGAAACGGTTCGTCGCGAAGCCAAAGCCAGCGGCAAGAAGTTTCCGCATCATTTTGCGCATCTCGTCATTCACGGGCTTCTGCACCTTGCCGGTCACGATCACCATCGCCCGGACGAAGCGCGGCTGATGGAAATGACCGAATCCCGTATCCTCGCCCGTCTGGGAATTCCGAATCCCTGGCGTCTGGGCGGAGGGCGCGGAGCATGAGCGAGAGTGACGAGCATCGCCAGCGCCCTGCCAAAGGATTATTTGGCATTTTCAACCGCAAAAGCCGCGAACAGGGCTTGCGTTTGTCCATCGCAGCACTTGTCGAAGAAGCCGCCACGCCACACCCCGAGACGGGAAACCGCCCGGAGCTGGACAGGCAGGAACGTGCCCTCATCACCAATGTGCTGCATCTGCGTGAAAAGACGGCAGACGACGTCATGGTGCCGCGTGCCGACATTGTCTCGATGTCGGCTGATATCACGCTTGATGAGGCCCTTGATTTCATGCGGCGCGAGAACCATTCCCGCGTACCGGTCTATCGCGAGCATCTCGACAACGTCATCGGCATGATCCACGTCAAGGACCTGATCGCTTATATCGGTACGTCCGAAGCTTTTGATATCGAGCCGCTTCTGAGACAGCCTCTTATGGTGGCTCCCCAGATACCAGTGCTGGATCTGCTGCTCCAGATGCGCCAGCGACGTACGCATCTCGCTCTTGTTATTGATGAATATGGTGGTGTGGACGGACTGGTCACGATCGAGGATCTGGTCGAGACCATCGTCGGTGATATCTCTGACGAACATGACGAACCCGTTTCCGCAATGATCCTTGAGCGGGCGGATGGTTCTTTTGACCTTGATGCACGTCTGCCGGTTGATGAGCTCGAGTCTTTCATGGGTCCCGTTCTCACAGATGCAGAGCGTGAGGCCGAAATCGAAACGGTAGGCGGGCTTGTCTTCAGACTAGCCGGGCATGTCCCCATACGCGGTGAGGTGTTCACTCATGAAAGCGGTCTTGTTTTCCGGGTAACTGATGCCGATGCACGCCATATCCGTGCCTTGCGCATGCGCGTTCCTGCCGACTGGGTGCGCAGCGATATCGGCACAATCGATCGCAAGACCGATATACGCTGACCGATCAGGCGATCAGGCTGCCCCCCGGCACTTGACGCCGACGCCCCTTCCGGTCTTCAAAACTTTGACATCATTCAGCAGGAGCGTTTCCCATGTCCGTTTACAGGCGCAGTTTTCTGGCAGCTATCCCTGCCCTCGCCCTCCTGTCGAAAGCCCGCGCTGAAGGCACCCAGGCGACGGATCAGCGCCTGACGCCTCGCACGCTCGGTAATCCAAGAGCACCAGTTACAGTGAATGAGTGGTTTTCTCTCACCTGTACCCATTGCGCGCATTTCGAAATGACGGTCTTTCAGGATGTGAAAGCCAAGCTCATCGATACGGGCAAGGTTTTCTATGTCTATCATGACTTCCCGCTTGATCAGATCGCCCTTCTTGGCGCGATGGTCGCACGCTCCTTGCCCGTCGACCGCTATGTACCATTCGTGAACTCCATGCTGGCGACCCAGGATCGCTGGGCTTTCGCCCGTGACATTGATCCCAAGAAGCAGATCCAGCAGATGGCCGCGCTGGCTGGCATTTCTGCCGAAAAATTTGCCAAAATCGACGCCGATGACAGCTTCCGTCAGGCTCTCGTCGCCCAGCAGGATGCCGATCAGGCAAAATACAATATCGGTGGCACACCGTTCTTCATGTTCAACGACCAGCCTTACAATCAGGAACTCCTGACTTACGAGGCATTCGAATCCCAGGTCAGGAAGGCTGGCGGCTGAGACCGGATTCGGCTACATGCGCGGGCGAGCCTTGCCGTAGGTCAGGGCTCATCCACGCACTGCACACTAGGCCCGCTGCCCGATAAAGGGCCCGTGTGCTTACCATAGAGGACCCCGCTTTTCGCGTATGTCAGCCAAGATCACGCGCCTGCGGATAGCGGGTTTCAAAAGTTTCGCCGATCCCGCAACGATTGACATTCTCCCAGGACTGACCGGCATTGTTGGACCCAACGGATGCGGTAAATCCAATGTTGTCGAAGCCCTGCGCTGGGCAATGGGAGAAAGTTCCGCTCGAGCCTTGCGCGGTGGGGAACTCGATGACCTGATTTTTGCAGGAACGAGCGCTCGTTCAGCCCGCTCTCTGGCTGAAGTAACGCTCTGGCTTGAAGAAGCAGCCGGCCTCGCCCCTCCCCCTTTCGCCGACTCCGATGCGCTCGAAATCTGCCGACGCGCAGAGCGTGGTTCAGGCAGCGATTTCCGTCTCAATGGTCGTCCGCTGCGCGCGCGCGATATCACCACGCTTTTTGCCGATCTGTCATCGGGGGCAAGAAGCTCATCCATTGTCAGCCAGAACCGCGTCGCCGCACTCATCAGTGCAAAACCCGAGGAACGCCGCTCACTGCTTGAGGAAGCGGCAGGAATCACTGGCCTGCATGCCAGACGCCATGACGCTGAGCTCAAGCTGCGTCAGGCTGAAGGCAATATGGAACGATCGGAAGATCTTCGTCAGCAGATCGAGATCAGACTCGAGCAACTCGAAACCCAGTCAGCCCAGGCGCGCACCTATCGCGGTCTGTCAGAAACAATCCGTGACGATGAAGCAGCACTTGCATGGCTCCTCCTCAGGCGTGCTGAGCAATCTGTCGAGCGAACTGCTGCCCAGCTACATGCTGCAGAGGCAGAACGTGACGAATCGGCTGCTTCTGCCCGGCAGGCCGAGCAGGAAGGTACCTCGCGTAAAAATCGTATTCTTTCGCTTCGCGAACAGGTCGAAACCCTGCGCGAGGCCCGTGACAAGAGACGGGTATCGACAGAGACCACGCGTGAGGCCCTGACCCAGGCCCGCAGCGCGTCCGAACAAAGCGCCCAGCATCTGAACCAGCTTCAGGCCGATCAGGTACTCGCTCTCTCCCGCCTAGAGGAAACGAGGTCACGGCAGGAAGTTCTGACTACCGCAATAATAGCGCTGGACAGCCAGCTGAGTGATTTGCCGGGCAAACATGTTGAACTGAGCGCTCTGGCCCGATCAAGCGCAGAGGCGTTGAGCGCAGCAGAAGAGAAACGACAGGCTCTCACTGACAGACTGATAACTCAGCGACTGGCCGCTCAATCGCTGCAGACAGAGCACGAGAGCCTCACACACCGTATCGCGACACTTGAACTTCAGGAAAAGCAGCTCGCAGCAGCACTTGCGGAGATCAATGCCGAACTCCCTGACGAAACAACATTGCATTCTCTGCAAGGCGTTCTGGATAGCAAACGGCATCAACGCAAAGGCGCCGAGGCAGAGCTGGTGACGTTGACCCGTGCTCATCAGGAAGCACGCATGGCCACGTCTCAGGCAGAACAGGAGGTCAGTCGTGCAAGTGCTGAAGCCGAACGGACGCGTGACGCCCTGGAACGCCTCAATCTTCGCCTCCAGAGCCTTGGCACCCAGTGTATCGCCCATGAGGCCGAGCTTGCCTCACTGGCGGAAGCCTCACTCAGTGAGGAAACGCTTTCTGCTTACGATGAAAAGGCCCAGCAGTTGCTGGCCGAGCGCGATCAGGCTCGAGACGCGGCTGAGCAGACCAGACTGGCTCTGAATGAGCACCAGCACGAGCTTTCCCAGATTGAAGCAGAATCGCAGAGCCTCACCCGGCAGCGGGTAATTCTGGAGCGTGAGTATGCCCAGGCACAGGACGCCTGTGCACGCCACGAAAATCAGATTGCCGGGATCGCCTCTCAATGGGCAGAACTAGAGGCCCAGAGTCCGGATCCGGTTCAACTCAACAATGCCCGTATGGCTCGTGAAGCAACAGAAGCACGTCTCGCTTCTCTTCATCTGCAAAGCGAGACGCTATCACACGACCGTCATCGAACCCGTCAAGAGCTTGAAACATGTGAGAAAGAGCGTCGTGACATAGAAGCCAAAGCCTTGGCCTTGCGCGCACGTCATGAAGCCCTTGTCGCCACACAACAGACCGAGGCTCTGCCCTCTCCCCTGATTGACACGCTCATCATCCCACCAGGGCTTGAACGCGCCGTTGCTTCGGCACTTGATGAGACGCTGAATGCTTCCCTTGATGAGGTGCAGGAACGCGCCTGGGTACTGCTTCCACCCATCGAAGCGCTCCCTCTCCCTCAACCGTCTCTTCCTCTCTCCTCATTGCTGGGCTTTCCTCCCACGCTCTCTCGCTGTCTGAAAGCGATCGGACTAGTGGAAGACTCTGCAACGGCTCTTGCTCTTCAGAACAGACTGCTTCCGGGCCAGTCCCTTGTGAGCAGGGAAGGCGCCTTGTGGCGTTGGGATGGCTATCGCAAAGCGGGCAATCTGACCTCCAATGCGCTGAATCGTGTCGAGCAATTTGCATCATTACGCGCATTGAACGCCGATATCGACGCTTTGGAAAAAGCGCTTCTGCCCCTGACCCAAAACGTCGAAGCTCTCTTACAGCAGGAACAGGATCAGACCACCCGGCTCACAGTCCTGCGGGAAACGCTACAGCAGGAAGAGGCCGGACTGAAAGCCTGCCGTCAGTCAGAAACCGCTCTTTTGTCCCGACAGGAACAGCTAAGCAGTCAGCGTGACCGGCTTGCACAGAATCGCGACGAAGCCATCATACAACTCAATGAGATGACCTCACGTGTCGCGACAGCACGTGAGGCGCTTGCTTCCCTAGCCGCAGAAGAAACGATCCAGACACAAAAAACTGCAGCACAGGAAAAACTGACCCGTAGCCGTCTCGCAGCCGAGCAGGCCATGGAACGGGTCAGACAGCTTGAGGCCGCCTGTAGTGATGCGCAGGAAAAGGCCACGCGACTCAGATTGCAGAAGGAGTCTGATGCAACAAAAGCGCGCACGCTTGACGCGGCTCTGGCCCAGGCGCGAGAGGATCAGGCTGAGCTTGAAAGCCAGCAGACCCGGTTGAACCGTGTCGACCACAAGGCCTGTCTGACGACCTGCCAGAAGGCCCTGGATACGCAGCGTGATGCTCTCGGTGCACTCGAAGCAAGAGTGGTCGCAACGCGCCAGATCGTTGATACCCTCGGCAAGGAGATCGGCACGGCCAGTAAGGCATTACAGGCCCAGCGTGATCTCAGGCTGAGTCTGACGAGCCGCCATTCAGCTCTTACACCGCAGCATCAGGCAGTACAGAAAGCACTTGCAGAAGCTGGAAAAGAGCTTGTTCACCTTGCCCCTGTTCCAGACCTTTCCCCTTTGGAGCGTGAGGTCAGAGAAGCCCTGTCCAATGAGGCAAACTGCCGGGCGGCCGATCAGAAAACACGTGAGGCGTTGCGTGAGACTGAAATCTCTCTGGAACGAATAACACAGGAGAAAGAGCAGCTTGGTCTGCGTCTCAGCGAAAACGAGGCTCTCTGTTCGACCTTGCAGGACGATCTGACGAGACTGCAAGAACGGCTCACTCAAGGTGAAAAGGGACTCTCATCGAAAAGGGACGAGGAAACACGTCTCGAAATGGCCTCGGTAGAGGAAATCTCAGCGCTCGAAAACGCTGAAGACGCTTTCAGCAGTGCAGCCTCGGCGCTGGCGGGTATCGAATCCGCCTTCGAAGCGCTTGCCGAAACGCGCAGACAGGCAGAAGCACGCTCAGCCTCGGCGCGCGAAAACGCCATTCGCCTGCAGGAACGCCTCACCCAGGCATGCGCACAGCTCGAAAAACTTGAAGATACCAGAAACACCATATCGCAAGAGGGTTTCGATCTCCCACTGACAGAGCAGAGCGAGACAACCCTCAAGAGGCGTCTTGCCCGTAACCAGAAGGAGCGCGAGGCGCTTGGCCCTGTAAATCTTCTGGCCGAGGAAGAATACGGCGAGGCACGCACCCAGTCAGATCATCTGGCACGAGAACATGATGAATTGACCTCGGCAATTGGTCGCCTGCGGGGCTCGATCACTATGCTCAAGAAAGAGGGACGCGAGCGTTTACAGGCCGTTTTCGTTGAAGTTGATCGCCATTTCCAATCCTTGTTCGCGCGCATGTTCAATGGCGGCAAGGCACATCTGGGGCTGGTGGGCAGCGACGACCCGCTTGAAGCCGGGCTGGAGATCTTCGCCCAGCCACCGGGCAAGAAACTGTCAACCCTTTCACTTCTGTCCGGCGGTGAACAGGCTCTCACTGCTCTGTCGCTGATCTTTGCAACCTTTCGATGCCAGCCTGCACCACTCTGTATTCTCGATGAGGTCGATGCCCCCCTCGATGACGCCAATGTCGAGCGTCTCTGCGGACTGCTCAGGGATATGACCGAGGAGGCCCAGACACGCTTCCTGATCGTTACCCACCATCAGTTGACCATGGCGCATATGGACCGACTTTTCGGCGTGACGATGCAGGAACGCGGGGTCAGTCAAGTTCTCTCGGTCGATCTCTCTCTGGCAACCTCTTTCGCCGAAACGGGTTCTCTTGCTGTAGCTACGTGATCGATACCCGTTATAACCATGTCTTTATTGTGTTTTCCTGCCATTGGCGCCCATAATGCACGTTTGACGACATAGTCCGGAAAGGCCGAGCCGATTTCCTTTGTTCCTCCTTATCTCCCTGACCTGACGACGCTGAGCGCCGATCGCGGTTTACGCGTGGTGGGAGATGTGCATGGAGACCTTACCGCATTCGAACATGCTGTCGCGACGGATCGATTTATCATCCAGCTTGGCGATCTGATCGATCATGGACCTGACAGCGCCGGAACATTACGTCTCATGCTCGACCTGATTGACGATGGGCGTGGTATGTTCATCCTCGGCAATCATGACCGCAAGCTTGGTCGTGCGCTGGAGGGAAGACGGCTGCGCCGCGATCCACCTCTGGAAGAGACCCTGAGCCAGCTTTCAGGCCCGGTGCAGGCTGGCCTGCGCGAGCGTGCCTATGAAGCGATTGCCGAAGCGCCTGCCTGGATCGTGCAGGGTAATCTTATCTTCGTTCATGGCGGGTTTCATACCGATATGCTTTTCGAGGCTCCGCCGCCTGCACTGGGCGCGATGACTCCTCTTCTGTCCCGCGCCCTGTTCGGCGAGACAACAGGGCGCATGCAGCCCGACGGGTACCCAGAGCGCCGACTGCGCTGGATCGATCATATTCCCGCGGATCATGTCGTCTATTGTGGACATGATCGGCGCTCGACTGATGGTCGCCCATGGATACGCGACGGACGTAATGGCGGACGCGCCATTTTTACTGACCTTGGCGCCGGAAAAGGCGGCCATCTTGCCTGGATTGATCTGGATGTCTGAACAAGAAACACGCACGATCCTCGA
The DNA here is from genome assembly GCA_018246295.1 of Papilio alexanor hazarajatica. Taxonomy (NCBI): domain Eukaryota; kingdom Metazoa; phylum Arthropoda; class Insecta; order Lepidoptera; family Papilionidae; genus Papilio; species Papilio alexanor. The sequence goes on along the minus strand of DWLR01000009.1, from coordinate 55,469 downwards.
ACAGCATCGTCAGAGTATCGACAATATCGACGCTGCCTTGATCCATATGCTTGCCGAGCGCTTTCGCCAGACACAGGCAGTAGGAGAACTGAAGGCAAGGTCAGGCCTGCCTGCTGCCGATCCGGAACGGGAATCACGACAGATTGAAAGACTGAGGCAGCTGGCCGTATCCGCGCGGCTCGACCCTGACTTCGCGGAAAAGTTTCTTGCCTTCATCATACGGGAAGTGATCCGACATCATGACTCAATTGCCGGGCGAAGCCCGCGCTGAACCGGGGAGCGTGACATGCCTGCGCATCATCTTATTCTCGTCAGACATGCGCAGGCCGCGCAGGACTGTCTCGGTGTACCGGATCGGGACAGACCTCTTACGCAACAGGGAGAGCAGGATGCCCTGATTGTGGGGGACAGGATCGCACAGGCTGACATTCCCCTGTCCGACGTCCATTTGTGGCACAGCACCGCAAAACGTACGACACAGACGGCGCAGGCCATTGCCGAGCACCTGCCTCCTTCACGTATCGTCCATGGCATGGAAGCGCTGTACGACCTCAATCTGTACGGCATTCTGGAACTTGTTCGCGAAACACCCTCAACGATCAAGACGCTCATTATCGTTGGGCATAATCCGGCCATTGCGGAAACCTGCCACCATCTTGCAAGCAACGCAGTTGATGGACCAATCGCTCGCGAATTGATGAAGGGTTATGAACCCGGCACCTCGACCGTTTTCAACGTTGCTTCAGACTGGGCGGGTCTTTCCCCCAATACGACGACATTGCGGGCTGTACTTCACCCATAAGTTGATTGCCTCTTCCGCAGTAAATTCCTAAGGCAGATTCATGGCTGATCACGACAAAAACGGATCCACTTCCGAAACGGCGACTCTCAGCATAGGCGAGCGTTCTGCCGGCTTCCCGATTCTCAAGGGTACTCTGGGCCCCGACGTAGTCGATATTCGAAAGCTCACTGCCGAGACGCAGATGTTCTCTTTCGATCCGGGCTATGGCGAGACGGCTTCATGTCGCAGTGCCATAACCTTTATTGATGGTGATGAAGGCATATTGCTTCATCGGGGCTATCCGATCGAACAGCTGGCGACCGAAGCAAGCTTTACCGAAACTGCCTATCTTCTGGTCTATGGTGAACTGCCCAGCCGGGAGGATTATGATCGTTTCCAGCAGGATCTGAAGGAGCAGGCGCTGCTTCATGAGCAGATCCGCAATTTCTTCAACGGCTTCCGTCGCGATGCCCACCCGATGGCCATTCTCTGTGGCACTGTGGCAGCTCTCTCGGCTTTCTACCCTGGTTCTGTCGATATCTCGAATGAGGCTGCTCGTGATCTTGCGACACGTCGCCTGATTGCAAAAGTACCCACCATCGCTGCCTGGGCTTACAAATATACGATGGGCGAACCCTTCGTGTATCCTGATAACAGTCTCAGCTTTTCAGAGAATTTCCTGAAAATGCTGTTTGCCCGTCCGAATGCGGAATATCGGGTTAACCCTGTTCTGGCACGGGCTATTGATCGCATTCTGATCCTCCATGCTGATCATGAGCAGAATGCCTCGACCTCGACAGTACGTCTGGTAGGTTCCACCGGATCCAATCCCTTTGCCTGCATCGCTGCCGGTATTGCGGCCCTGTGGGGCCCTGCTCATGGCGGGGCAAACGAAGCCGTTCTCAGCATGCTGGCCCAGATCGGCACACGCGAGAATATCCCGTCCTTCATTGCTCAGGTAAAGGACCGAGAGAGCGGCGTACGCCTGATGGGCTTTGGCCATCGCGTCTACAAGAATTTCGATCCACGCGCCAAGATCATGGAACAGACCTATCATGAGGTCGTTGCCGAGCTCGGCCTCAAGCATGACCCGATGTTTGATCTGGCCGCTGAACTTGAACGTATTGCCGTCAACGATCCCTATTTTGTGCAAAGACGTCTTTATCCGAATGTCGACTTCTATTCAGGACTGATCCTGAAAGCGATGGGCATTCCTACCTCGATGTTTACCGTCCTCTTCGCTGTAGCCCGCACAGTTGGCTGGGTCAGTCAGTGGCGTGAAATGATTGAGGAACCAGGTCAGCGCATCGGCCGCCCTCGCCAACTCTATATTGGCGAGTCACGCCGTGATTATGTTCCACTTTGCCGACGCGGCTGAGAACGCCCATCGGACCATGAAAAAAGCCGGAGAATTTCTCCGGCTTTTTCTTTACTCTCAACACTTGCAGAAAGCGTTATCCCATTATGCTCTGGATCAGAGTGAACCTAGCAATCACAACCAGGCGTTTCACCCTTGTCCTGACGGACAATATGATGATCAATCCACTCTGACACCAGACGACGCGCTTCATTGAGCGAAGCTTCAGGATGGTGAATACGATACAGGGTCGTGCATGCGGTAAAAGCCTGGATATCAGGCTGACCCACATCCCGCAGTTCTTCATACGCTGTTATGACAGCGCGTTCGCACTTTCGGGTAATGCGGTTTAGATCGACAGTCACGCAAACAGATCCTAGTTGAGAATTATTTTCAATTGGCGCATTCTAAAGCTTTTCCAATGGTAAATGCAAGCATCGCCTATCGAACGAATACGAGAGGATTTTCTCTTCTTATTTCTCTTACTTTTATCGCAAAGGCCGGATAATCCTGCACGCCAGTAAGATCATGGAGTGAAAACAGATGGCTCTCAGCAACGAGATCAATGGTGGCGCAATCCGTCAGACACAGTGGGACCGGGATGCTGCGCTGACAACAGCGCGCATCCTGCTGGAAATAAAGGCCATCAATTTTCGCCCCGAAGATCCGTACACGTTGACCTCTGGCTGGAAATCACCCGTCTATATCGACTGCCGCAAGATCATCTTCTTTCCGCGCGCTCGTGCCAAAATCGTTGAACTGGCCGTCGAGAAGATCGGTCGTCATATCGGCTATGAAAGCATTGACTGCGTTGTAGGCGGCGAAACTGCCGGCATTCCCTTTGCCGCATGGATTGCCGACCGCATGATGGCGCCCATGGCCTATGTACGTAAAAAGCCCAAAGGCTTTGGCCGTAATGCGCAGATTGAAGGCGATGTGCCTGAAGCGATGCGTACGCTTCTCGTCGAGGATCTGACAACTGATGGAGCCTCGAAAGTTCGGTTTGCCAACGCATTGCGAGCAGCCGGAGCAATCATTGATCATACTTTTGTCGTGTTCTTCTATGGCGTATTTCCTGGCGCACAGAAAACCCTCGCAGATATGAATGTCTCGCTGCATTCGCTCTGCACCTGGTGGGATGTGCTGGAAGCCTGTTCCGGCGCCGATTACTTTTCCGAAAGCGATATCCACGAAGTGCGTCGCTTCCTCGAAGATCCGTGTGGATGGTCCCGCGCCCATGGTGGCGTCGGCAGTGCCGAAGAGGCCGCTGCGCTAAAGGCGAAGGCGGAAGGCTGACTTGCCCTTCCCTTCGGGGCGTGTCCTCGCTTTTGACTCAGGAATAGGTGGTCTGGGTGTCGTGCAGGCCTTGCGCTCGACACTGCCTGGAGACACACGGATCGACTACCTGGCAGATAACGCGCTGTTTCCCTATGGCGAGCAGGAAGACACCCTGCTCGTGACACGTCTTGTTTCGCTCATAGGGGAACGGATTGCTCGACTCCGCCCCGATGTCGTTCTGATCGCCTGCAATACGGCCAGTACCATTGCCCTTGATGCGCTAAGGCAAAACTTCGACGTTCCGTTCGTCGGTTGCGTTCCGCCTGTGCGCTGGGCAGCCCGCGTCACTCAGAGTCGGGTCTTTGGCCTTCTGTCTACAAGAGGCACGGCGCGACGCCCCTATCTGCGCAGCCTGCGCGACAGCTACGCAGCCGATTGCGAAATGATCGTCCATGGGGCACGCGCTCTGGCAGATCTGGCAGAGCAGGCTTTTCTTGGATATCCGGTCGATGATGCGCTTGTTGCTGAAGAGCTTCGTCATCTTTTCGAAGCGCCCATGGGAAACCGCATCGATACGATCGGTCTTGGGTGTACGCATTACACTTTTCTGACCGAATCCTTCCGGCGTCTATGCCCACCCGAAATTCATTTGCTGGATCCGGCTCTTCCGGTCGCACAGCAGGTTGGCCGCATTCTTGCGATGCAGACAGTCTGTCCGGAACGGGAAGATTGTCCTGAAACCCTGACCCTCACTGGCCATCCCGTCGACAGCGTGGCCCTGAAACGGGCCATTGCACGTCTGGGCTATGACGACATCACTGTGCTGGAAAACGTGGACGCGTCCTGAAAAGACGGCCTCTGATCGAGGCACATCGCGTCAATTGGCGCGGCTCACCGTGTATGAAGCCGCGTCACTCATCAGCCTGCGGATCGGACTATCAGGGAACACAGACAAGGCCTCTATCGCAGCATCAGCATAGAGACGTGCACGATCCAGCGTAGTCTGGATCGCACCCCGCTTTTCGATCAGGGCAAGTGCATGGGGGAGATCGTCTTCCGTCTGTTCTCCGGTCTCGATCACACGTAGCCAGAAGGCGCGTTCGCTCTCGTCACCGGCCTGAAAGGCAGCAAGAACAGGCAAAGTGATCTTGCCCTCACGCATGTCATCACCAACTGTTTTGCCGAGAATCTGCTGATCGGCGGCATAGTCGAGCGCATCGTCGACGAGCTGGAAAGCCATGCCGAGATTGGTCCCGTAAGCATCAAGAGCCGCTTCTTCCTGTTCCGATCGGTCTGCCACGACAGCACCAACACGACAGGCAGCGGCGAAAAGAGCCGCCGTCTTGCCGTGGATGACTTCAAGATATTTCTCGATGGGAGTGGAGAGATCGTTCTGCGTTGCCATTTGCAGCACTTCACCCTCGGCAATGGTCGCTGAGGCCGCTGAGAGAATGGCCATCACCTTCAGGGAACCATCTGCAGTCATAAGCTGGAATGAACGGGCGAAGAGAAAATCACCGACGAGAACCGACGCCTTGTTGCCAAAAACCGCATTGGCCGATGCCAGCCCACGACGCAGCGTACTTTCGTCGACAACATCATCATGGAGCAGCGTAGCCGTATGAATGAACTCCACACAGGCAGCGAGGCCGACATGACGCTGGTTCAGGGCGGAGGGCTCATAGCCACACAGCCGGGCCGAGGCGAGTGTCAGAAGCGGTCGCAGTCTTTTGCCGCCTGCCGCCACCAGATGGGCCCCGAGCTGAGGTATCAGCGGTACCGGACTCTGCATACGTGCGACAATTTCGCGATTGCAGGCTTCCATGTCTTCACGGAGAAAATCAGAGAGCGCATTCAGGGCAGAACGTTCTCCACCAGCCGGGCCGGCTACATTTTTCTGTTCCTGCGCCTTCTTATCGGTCAGGCTGTCGGCACCACCCAAGGCAACTCTCCACTTCCTACTTGGCCACTGACGACCCTGATGCAGTATAAGACACGAGTCGGCGTCTAGCCCGGCACAGGAACATACCAAGGCAGAAACCGACTTTCATGCATGACCCAGCTTGGCCGGAGAACCAGCCCTCTGACAGTCAAAACCATATGAGCGGCAGGACCGCTCCGGTCAACCCGGCCTCCCTCAAAGCTGGGGCGGCTGCCGTCACTACAGACAAGACAATGGAAGGATATCTGCTCGACCGTCGCGTACGCTACAGACAATTTGTCCAGGGATATCGCACTGGAATTGAACCCGTCCTTATGGCGGCTTTCGTCCCGTCACAGCCTGGACAAAGTGTTCTCGAGGCTGGCTGTGGTGCAGGAGCCGGACTTCTTTGCCTCACGACACGCTGTCCCGACGTCACCGGGGTGGGGCTGGAAGCCGATGAGGCGACAGCCCGGCTTGCAACACAGAACATGCAGGATAATGACTGCGGGGGGCGGGTAAGGATCCTGCATGGCAGTATTCCCGATGTTCCTTCTGCCCTTCGGCATCTCACACCCGGAGTGAATGGCCGTTTTCATCACGCCATGGCCAATCCTCCCTGGCATCCGGCTGATCATACAGGAGCCAGCGACGCCCGACGACGTCTTGCCATGACAATGCCTGAAGGCGGTTGGGAGGAATGGATCGCGACACTGTCACGCTGGGTAATACCTGGAGGTACCCTGACTCTCGCCCTGCCAGCTGCAGTGATAGACCGGGCCTGCGAGGTGCTGCGTCAGTCAGCTTTCGGAAGCCTCACCCTCTTGCCGCTATGGCCCAAGCAGGAGCGATCAGCCAAGATCGTTCTTCTCCGCGCTACCCAAAGCGGCAGAGGGATGTTTACCCTTCTGCCTGGCCTTGTGCTGCATCACGATGAGGGTGGCTACACGACCCAGAGCGACGCCATTCTTCGCCAGGCCAGGGCATTACCCTGAGCCCGTAACGGAGTTCTTCTGACTTCGCTGAAACAGGGAGGCGCTTTTGTCCTCCCCCTCCCTATATTTAGGAAGCGAAAACATCCGCTTCAAAAGCTTCTTCCCACGACCCTGTGGTAGAGGCACGGGAATATTCAGTCGCACGATTTTCGAAGAAATTGGCATGTTCAACAGCATTGAGCATGTCATCAAGCCAGGGTAACGGGTTCTCTTCAATGCCATAGAACGGGTCGAGACCAAGCTGGGTCATACGACGATCGGCAATGAAACGGATATAACGCTTCACCTGGTCGGCGCTCAGCCCTTCCACATCACCCATCTCGAATGCGAGATCAATAAATGCATCTTCGTGCTCGACCGTCGTCGCACAGATCTCAGCGAGCTCATTACGGAAATCTTCGGTCCAGATCTCGCTGTTTTCGCGCACGAACGTACGGAACAGACGGATCATCGACAGGCAGTGCAGCGTCTCGTCACGCACTGACCAGGACACGATCTGCCCCATACCCTTGAGCTTGTTGAAGCGCGGGAAATTCAGAAGGATCGCAAAGGAGGCAAAAAGCTGAAGCCCTTCCATGAAGGCGCCAAACGCCGCCATGGTCTTGGCGATTTCGCGTTTGTTATTGATGTTGAAGGACTGCATGAAATCATACTTGTCCTTCATCTCCTTGTATTTCAGGAAGGCCGAATATTCGGTTTCCGGCATACCGATCGTATCGAGGAGATGCGAATAGGCCGCGATATGGATCGTCTCGATATTCGAGAACGATGACAGCATCATCAGCACTTCAGTCGGTTTGAAGACCTGACTGTAATACTTCATATAAGCCGAGTTCACTTCGACATCGGCCTGGGTAAAGAAACGGAAGATCTGCGTTACCAGATGGCGCTCACCTTCACTCAACGTGCGATGCCAGTCTTTCACGTCATCGGCCAGCGGCACTTCTTCCGGAAGCCAGTGCACACGCTGCTGGATCAGCCATGCGTCATAAGCCCATGGGTAACGGAAAGGCTTATAGACCGGATTGGCGGTCATGAGATCGAAATGCTGCTCCTCGGCGAGGGGAGCGCCTTGGTTCTTTGTCTCGCTCATTGGCTTTTCCTGTTTCTGATGTGCCTGGAATGGTTTCCTGCCGGATGCTGTGCATTCTTTTCCGGAGCAAGTGTCAGGACTGTATTACCCTGTGCATCGACGAGCAGCAGGTTTCCCTTCTGGAGAGACCAGGTCTTGACCTGATCAAACGCCGTGAAAACGGCTGTTTCCTGGGCCATCCGCACACCCGGACATGCCATGCGTGTACCGGCAACCGGCCCGAACGAAAGATCATGTTCCGTTGCAGTGACATGTCCCATCATGCGGTTACAGCCAGCTGTACCGGATAGAGAGCCATCAGCACCAAAAACAATAATGGCCGGTGCCTCGGGAGCTGTCCGGTTTTCACCGATCTTGTCGATTGTCCAGCTTCCGACCAACGCTACCGGCAATAACGCTGAAACCGGCTCAACAACAATCTCATGCTGTTCAGGTACCGCCCCGGTCGCAATGACGGCCTCCTTGCTGGTGTAGAGCAGCCGGTCTCCTGCCCGTATTTCTGCTCGCAACATATAGCGATGACCAGGCTTGAGAGACGATTGATCGTAGGAGAGCGCGTAACCGAAACCCTGGGTCCCGACGGGAGCAAATACCGTCTTGCTGAGTGTCACGGCCGGGGCATCGGCAAGACTGACATCCTCAAGCATCACGGCGAGCCGGGTACCTTCTGGCAGATCTGTCCTGCCTTTGACCGTAACCACGCCTCGCACCACTGTGGACAGGTCGGGTTGTATCTCATCGGCCTGCGCTACCCCGGGGAGTATTACCGTAGGCATAGTCCCCAATACGAGGGCTGCAATCGCGAATGCCTTTACTGACATGACAGGCATTCCTCGTAGCTCGTGGTCTCTCTCGGCTTTTTGGCAGCTTCCGCAGTATTCGAGCTGTAGTCTTCTTCTTCAAGAATATTGGTCTTGAGCGCCATATCGCTCACGGCATCAGCACGCTGGATCGAGAGAGAACGGCAGTAATAGAGAGACTTCACGCCGCGCTTCCATGCCAGATAATGGATCTGATGCAGGTCGCGCTTGTGGATATCGGCCGGAAGGAACACATTGATCGACTGTGCCTGGCAGATGAACTGTGCACGGTCAGCCGCATGCTCGATCACCCAACGCTGATCCAGTTCGAAGGCCGTCTTGTAGACATCCTTCTCATCCTGCGTGAGAAAATCCAGATGCTGGACCGACCCCTTGTTCAGCGTGATGGAAGACCAGACAGCGTCGGTATTCTGACCTTTCTGTTCCAGAAGCTTGAGCAGATGGCGGTTGCGCACGGTGAAAGAGCCGGAAAGCGTCTTCTGCAGGAACACATTGGCAGAGATCGGTTCGATACCAGGGCTCGCATTGCCAGCGATGATCGAGATCGAGGCTGTCGGCGCAATCGCCATCTTGTTCGAGAACCGCTCCATGAAGCCGTATTCCTCGGCATCGGGGCACGGGCCCAGAACTTCTGCGAGATGCTTTGATGCCGCGTCAGCCTGGGTCTTGATCTGCTCGAAGATACGCTTGTTCCATACGCGCGCCATCACGCTTTCGAACGGAATGTTCCGGGCCTGAAGGAAGGAATGGAATCCCATCACGCCCAGACCGACCGACCGCTCACGCATGGCGGCGTAACGGGCGCGTTCCATATCGTCCGGTGCACGATCAATGAAGTCCTGCAACACGCGATCGAGGAAGAGCATGACGTCTTCGACAAATTGCGGATTGTCCTTCCACTCATCCCAAGTTTCGAGATTGAGCGAGGACAGGCAGCATACGGCCGTGCGGTTCTTGCCGTGATGATCAAGCCCGGTGGGCAGCGTGATTTCGGCGCAGAGATTGGAGGTCTTGACCTCCAGTCCGGCAAGTTTGTGATGCTCGGGACGCGCCTTGTTCACATGATCGGAGTAGATGATATAGGGCTCGCCCTGCTCCATACGCGCCGTAAGAATCCGGATCCAGAGCTGGCGCGCAGAGATGCTGCGAATAACGGACATGTCCTTCGGCGAACGCAGACCCCATTCCGCGTCCTGCTCGACGGCGCGCATGAAATCATCCGTGATAAGAACACCATGATGCAGGTTCAGAGCCTTGCGGTTCGGATCGCCTCCCGTAGGACGACGCATCTCGACGAACTCTTCAACCTCCGGATGCCAGACAGGCAGATAGACAGCAGCAGAACCACGACGCAGCGAGCCCTGTGAAATAGCCAGGGTCAGGCTGTCCATGACACGGATGAACGGAATGACACCCGAGGTCTTGCCGTTTCTGCCGACATTTTCACCAATCGAGCGCAGATTGCCCCAGTAGGAACCAATGCCGCCACCCTTTGAGGCAAGCCAGACATTTTCATTCCACAGATCGACAATTCCACGCAGACTGTCATCCGCCTCGTTCAGAAAGCAGGAGATCGGCAGACCCCGCGTGGTGCCACCATTGGACAGTACCGGCGTGGCAGGCATGAACCAATGCTGCGAAATGTAGTCATACAGACGCTGGGCGTGGGCCGCATCAGCGCCATAATAGGAAGCAACCCGACCGAACAGGTCCTGATAATGCTCACCCGGCAGAAGATAACGGTTATCGAGCGTGGCCCGGCCGAAATCTGTCAGAAGCGCATCACGTGAACGGTTGACGCGCACTGCGTGGTGGCCTTCAAGCTGCACCACGTCATCGAACATGTCAGGCTCTGACTCGATCTCCTGTGGTGCACGAGCGCAAGGCTCGGGCAGGACGTCGGCAGACGCAGAAACAGTCTCACTTGTCGTGTCGTCTAGCAGGCTCACCGGCCATCTCCCCAAGATCAAACCGAGATCAAGATCTCAAATTCCGAGTGTCCTCTTGGCGCAAGACCCACCCCCGATACAAGCAATATATCGGGTTAAATTTAGCGCCCGGCACTACATATGGTGTTGACAGGACAGGAAGCCCTTGAAGGACATAGAGTTCCCGGAAGGCGATTTGTTTACTCCCTGCACGGGAGTGACAATGAAGTCACAACCATTCCGGTGAACGTTTTGGGTGCACGCCGCGTTGGCTAGGCAGCAGGTCCGCTAGGGGCCCGGAACATCAGGAGAATGCGTATGACAATCAAGAAAACAGCCAGTGCCCAGTGGAGCGGTGGCCTGAAAGACGGCAAGGGCAGCATCTCAACCCAGAGCGGCGCCTTGTCGAGCCAGCCCTATGGCTTCAATACGCGATTCGAAGACAAGCCGGGCACGAATCCCGAAGAGCTGATTGGCGCTGCTCATGCAGGCTGCTTTACCATGGCCCTTTCGATGATCCTGGGTGAAGCCGGCCTGACCGCCACTTCCCTCGAAACGACAGCAACCGTGTCGCTCGACAAGACCGACTCAGGATTCGAGATCTCAAAGATTCATCTCGACCTCAAGGGTAGCGTCCCGGGTGCTGATCAGGCGAAATTTGAGGAGCTGGCCACAAAAGCCAAGAACGGCTGCCCGGTCTCCCAGCTGTTCAAAGCTGAGATTACCCTGTCGGTAACCCTGTCCTGACAGAACTCTCCCCCTTCATGGCAGTTACAGATTGCCATGAAGGGGGCCTCTCAATCGTTGTAACGATGCCAGCTGTTCTGGGCGTGATCGCGCAGAAGGTGATCGAGCAAGATACAGGCCATCATGGCTTCGGCAACCGGAACCGCACGTATTCCGATACAGGGGTCGTGGCGCCCCTTGGTAATAACGTCGATATTCTCACCCTGTCGATTGATTGATGGCACCGGGACAAGAATAGAGCTGGTGGGCTTGATGGCAAAACGGGCAAGGATGGGCTGTCCTGTTGAGATGCCGCCCAGAATGCCGCCAGCACGATTGCTTTCAAAATGCAGAACACCTTCATGCATACGCATGGGATCGGCATTATCTTCGCCACGCAATGCGGCAACGCCGAGACCCTCTCCGATCTCAACCGCTTTGACACCGTTGATACCCATCAGGCCTGCAGCCAGATCGGCATCAAGCTTGCCATAGAGTGGCGCGCCCAGACCGGCAGGAAAGCTCTCAGCGACAACTTCAACGAGAGCCCCGATAGACGAACCCTCCTTGCGAATGGCCGCAAGGAGAGCCTCCCACTCAATTGCTGTCACAGGATCAGGACAGAAAAGCGGATTTCTCGCCACCTCATCCCAATCCCAGCGCGCACGATCGATCGCAAGCCCACCGACCTGCACCAGGGCGGCGCGAATACTGGCTTCCTGGCCCAGAATCTCGGCAATGGCCCGACGTGCCACACCGCCTGCAGCCACCCTACAAGCGGTCTCGCGTGCCGATGAGCGGCCACCACCACGATAATCACGATGACCGTATTTCAAATCATACGTGACGTCTGCGTGACCCGGCCGATAACGCTGGGCGATATCGGTATAATCCTTCGAGCGCTGGTCCGTGTTTTCGATCATCAGGGAAATGGGAGTCCCTGTCGTCCTACCCTCGAAAACACCTGACAGGATGCGGACCTGATCCGCTTCCTGTCGCTGGGTCGTAAACCTGGATTGGCCCGGCCGCCGACGATCGAGCCAGGGTTGGATATCTGCTTCGGAAAGCGTTATGCCTGGTGGGCAACCATCGATCACGCAGCCAATGGCCGGACCGTGACTCTCTCCCCAGGTCGTGACCCGGAAAAGCGTTCCAAAACTGTTATCCGACATCTCAGCCTTCTGATGAAACGACGGCAATATCGGGAGCGGACGGATTCTTCATGCCTACGACATGATAGCCGCAGTCTACATGATGGATTTCTCCGGTCGTTCCGGACGAAAGTTCGGAAAGAAAATACAGCCCGGCGCCACCAACATCCTTGAGCGATACATTCCGCTCCATCGGCGCATTGAGCTGGTTCCAGCGCAGAATATAGCGGAAATCGCCAATACCATTCGCTGCCAGCGTCATGATGGGGCCCGCCGAGATTGCATTAACCCGGATATTATCCCTGCCAAGATCCGCAGCCATGTACCGGACCGATGCCTCGAGGGCCGCCTTGGCCACCCCCATTACATTGTAATGAGGCATAACGCGCTCTGCTCCCAGATAAGAGAGAGTTAGTAATGATCCACCCTCATTCATGATGGCTGCTGCGCGACGCGCTACAGCCGTGAACGAGAAACAGGAAATATCCATGGCCTTGAGAAAGGCATCACGGGGCGTATCGACATAGCGCCCGCGAAGGAACTGCTTGTCAGCCCAGCCAATGGCATGAACAACAAAGTCGATCTTGCCCCATGCCTTTTCGATCTCATCGAAAGCACGGTCGATATCGGCATCATCACCTACATCGCAAGGGATAACCAGAGACGCACCGACGCTTTCTGCCAGAGGCTTCACGCGCTTGCCCAGTGCCTCGCCCTGATAGGTAAAGGCAAGCTCTGCCCCCTGAGCGGCGCAGGCTGAAGCGATGGCCCAGGCGATGGAGCGGTCATTGGCGACGCCCATCACAAGGCCGCGCTTGCCCGTCATCAGCGTCCCGGTGGGGAGATCGAACGAAGCGGTGGACATGAGGCAGATCCCGGTTAATGTCAGAAAAAGAAATAATAATGATCTGTTACGTCGCACATGCCCGCTGCGCAAACAAGTCTGCACGCGACACGTTAGAGAGGCGACGAAGACTGATCGACTTCAAACAGAAGGCTCCCTGCCATGCCCGCCGATAGCAGCTTACCGCTCATACCGCTCGACGCCGATCCTTTCCTCCTCTTCGCGGAATGGATGAAAGAAGCCGAAGCCAGCGAGCCAAACGATCCGAATGCCATGGCTATCGCCACAGCAACCCCCGGCGGCGTGCCCTCTGTCAGGATGATCCTTCTCAAGGGTGCGGATGAGACCGGATTCGTGTTTTATACCAATCTCGAAAGTCGCAAGGGGGGGGAACTCCAGGCCAATCCCCATGCCGCGCTCCTGTTTCACTGGAAATCCCTGCGCAGACAGATCCGTATTGAAGGGCAGGTCGAGCCGGTCAGTGCAGAAGAAGCTGATCGCTATTTCGCAAGCCGCAGTCGCAATTCGCGTATCGGTGCCATTGCTTCGGACCAGTCGCGCCCCCTGCCCGATCGCTCCACATTCGAAGAGCGCATCAATCAGGTCACCAGACAATTCGAAGGCAAGGAACCCGAGCGACCGGAGAACTGGTCCGGGTTCAGGCTTGTTCCCCGGCAGATCGAGTTCTGGCAGGACCGCCCCTATCGCATGCATGATCGTGCAACCTGGACACGACAGGAAAACGACTGGGCCGTGACCCGCCTTTATCCCTGACTTTTCTCCCGGTTCGTAATCGGACCCGGATTTGTATTTTTACCGACGATATAGCGAGAAACCTCATGGCCAACGACGTCCGAAACATCCTTGTTCCGCTCAACGGCGCGGGCAATATCGATGCCGTTCTGCGTGTGGGACTTATCCATGCCCGTGCCTTCAATGCCCATCTCTCGGCTGTGCTGGTCGGAGATGATCCCAACGAAATGGCAGCTCTGACCGGCGAAGGTCTGTCCAGTTCGATGATCAATGAAATGATGGAAGCCGCCGAGCATGAAGCCCATCGGCGTATGCTGCAGGTACGCCTGAAATTCGATGCCTTCATCAAGGAAAATGATATCGAGCCCAAGCACGGTTTTCTGGAAAATGACCCTCTTACGGAATCGCGTCTGAGCGCTTCGCTCGAATTCCTGACAGGATCGGAACATGAGGCCGTGACCTGGCGTGCCCGGCTATCCGACATTACCCTGATGCCCCATCTTGGCCCCAATGATAACGCCCGTGCTTCCGAGGTGCTTCACGCAGTGCTGTATGACAGTGGGTGCCCGTTGGTGATTGCTCCCCCCAGCCCGCCCGTGACCTCTGGTACACGTCTCTGTATTGCCTGGAACGGGACCGCCGAGGCTGCCTCAGCCCTGCGCGGCGCCATACCTTACGCCAGACAGGCTCAGGCCGTGCAAATTCTGACCAGCGTCGATTATCATCGTCGGGGTCCGGAAGCGGATACGGTACAGGACTATCTGAAACTGCATGGCATCAATGCGGAAATCCGGGTCTTCAAGAGCATCGAACGCGATGTCGGGGCCGGTATTCTGGCTGCCTGTGCCGATTTTGGTGCCGATATGCTCACGATGGGCGCCTATTCACATTCTCGCCTGCGTCAGATGATTCTCGGGGGGGCCACACGTCATGTCCTTGAAACTGCAGGGATCACCGTGCTCATGAGCCGTTGAGTCTTTTGCCATGCAACGCCGGACATGCTACCGGCGCTGTATGGGTGTTTTCCTTCTATACGCCGCATGAGCCGCCTGAACCTCAAGCGCGCAGCAAGCCGGTCCCTTCTTGCTCTTGCGCGTGCCTATGTCGATCTGACCATACGCACCACGCGCTGGACAATCACGGGATCGCCCGAATCCTACCCAGCCCTTCTGCAGAATGACGACCGTACAGAAGATGGCTGTATCACCGCGGCATGGCATCGCACCCTTCTGATGTTGCCCGCAATGTGCCGCTGGGCACATCGTATCAAGCCGGATCTCGCCATAACGGTAATGATCAGCCGCAACCGTGATGGTCGCTTTATCAGCGATCTCATCGCCCCATGGAACATTGCCAGTATCGAGGGGTCAAGTGACCGCAACGGCAAGAACAAGGGCGGCAGCCGGGCTCTGCGCGAGGCCTGCACCGTACTGAATAACGGCGCGATCTTCATGATCACGCCCGACGGCCCGAGAGGTCCGGCCGAGACTGTCCAACCGGGTATCGAAGCCCTGATGCGGCTGACCGGCAAACCGCTGGTGCCGATCGGAGCCGCCTGCACGGGGTTCACCCTGCCAAGCTGGGACCGGTTACGTGTTCCACTTCCTTTTGGCAGGGGCTACCTGCTCTACGGCGCGCGCTGCTATTCCCCGATGCTGGCAGAAGACATTGCTGCGAGGCTGAAAACGCTCTCTGCCCGCGCTGAAACCTGCCTCTCCCTGGGGCGCGCAGGTCTGGCCGATCGTCTATGGATGATAATGGGCATTGCGCTTGTACCCCTGTTGCGAGCCATGATGCTCATTCGCCTCCGACGTGGCAAGGAGCGTCTGGATCGTCTTCCCGAGCGACGCGGACGTACCCGAGTCATTCGGCCTGAGGCCCCCATACTGTGGCTTCACGCCGCCAGCGTGGGCGAAACGCACTCGATCCTGCCTCTTATCCCGGTTCTGGCCGAACGCCATCCCGGACATCATTTTCTGATCACTTCCGCGACTGTCAGTGGTGCTGATATCGTGGCTGCCTATCGTGATCAATCAGGCACTCTGGCAGACCGCCTGAGTCATCAGTTTATTCCCTATGATGTCCCTCTCTGGACAAAACGCTTTCTCGATCACTGGCGTCCTTCAGCGTTGCTTCTGACCGATAGTGAACTCTGGCCTGGCCTTATACTTGCCTGTACGAGGCGGGCCATTCCCGTGGGTATCCTGAATGGACGTCTGTCCAGACGCTCGTGGCAACGCTGGCAGAAAATGAAACGGTTCACCTCGCCTCTTTTCCAGCGACTGGATTTTGTTGCAGCCCGTGGCGAGGAGGATGCCAGCCATTTCACTGCGCTCGGCGTGCGCGACGTCAGATGTTTTGGCGATCTGAAACAGAATGCTCCTGCACCCCCGGTCAATCAGTCAGAACTCGATAACCTGATAGCCCATATCGGAAACCGACCTGTCTTTCTTGCCGCCTCAACTCATGAAGATGAGGAAGAAATCATTCTCGGTGCGACAGCCCTTGCCCGTCGGAAAATTCCGGACCTGCTCACTATCATTGTCCCAAGACACCCGATACGCGGCGCCCAGATCGCCGCTCTTGCCGCTTCACCGGCACCAAGACGGGCACTCGGTCAGATACCAGAAGATGCAGACACGCTCTGGATTGCTGATACACTTGGTGAGCTGGGATTGTTCTACCGGTTATGCACCTGCGCACTGATCGGCAATTCGCTTCGCCCGCCTGGCGGCGGTCACAATCCGTTCGAGCCGGTCCGACTCGATGTCATTCTGGCCACCGGGCCTCATCATGACAATTTCCGTCAGGCTTTCCGGCAACTTCATGGCCTCGTAACGACTATAACGGGAGAGGAGGAACTGGCCGGGTGGATCGAAACAGTGATAGGTGACCCGATGGCCTGGAAGGTCAGAGCAGAAGAAGCCCACGCAAGAATTGCGCCGCAGAGCGCTGTACCTTCGGCCCTCCTTGATCGGATCGCTACGCTGTGCACCTGAAATTTGGGCCGCCCCGTTTCTGGCAAGACAAGAAGCCGAACTGGCAGGCAAAGGCACTTCTGCCCCTTTCCTGGTTGGTGGGTGCCATAATCCGTCTGCGCGCCTTTCGTACGACGCCCGTCATTTCTCCCTTGCCGGTTCTGTGCTGCGGCAATCTGAGCGTCGGAGGCACCGGCAAGACCATACTGGTACGCGATCTGGCGCAGCGCCTGGCGAACCGGGGAGAGCATCCCCATATATTGAGCAGAGGCTATGGCGGAAGACTCGATGGCCCGTTGCGCGTTGATACGGCCATCCATACCGCTCGTGACGTCGGAGACGAGCCTTTCATGCTGGCACAGGAATTCCCTGTCTGGATCGGTGCCGATCGTAGTAAAACCGCTCAATGTGCTGTCGATTCAGGCGCGACCTGCCTGGTCATGGATGATGGCCTGCAAAACCCGACCCTGAAACAGACCTTCAGACTGGTGACGATGGATGGCGGAATTGGCCTGGGTAATGGCCAGACACTACCTGCTGGCCCCCTTCGGGAATCGCCGACCAGAGGTTTGAGCCGGGTCGACGCTGTGATTCTTATAGGACGCGACGATACGCAGGTCGTAACGCTTCTGCCCCCTGAACTGCCTTACCTCTCCGCGAAACTGATTCCCTCAGCCGCAATCAGACGGCTTCAGGGAAAGCAGATCATAGCCTTTGCAGGGATCGGACGGCCTGCCAAGTTCTTCGACATGCTGGCAGAAGCCGGAGCCCCCCCTATACGCAGGATCGCTTTCGACGATCATCATGACTATACTGAGCGTGACTGCCGTCGTCTTTCTGTCCTTTCCCGACAGGCTGGCACTGTTCTGGTAACAACCCGGAAAGACTGGGTGAAACTGCCGGACTGGTTGCGCAGGGATGTCATTGTCATCGATGTCGAGCTTCTCTGGTCCGATCCCGATGCTCCTGAACTGTTGCTGGACCTGCTTCTGACGAATGTGTAGAGCCGCGTCATGAGCGACAGATCCAAAGTTTCCTTGCTGAATTACGCCGAATATCTTCTGGCCCGCGCTCTTCTGGCCGGATTATCCCTTCTGAAACCGGATACAGCGTCCGACCTCGGTGGCTGGGTTGCCCGCAAGATAGGACCGCTCCTGCCTGTCTCACATGTGGCAGATGCCAACCTTGCTCTTGCATTGCCCCTGAAGACACCAGCTGAACGTGCTCGGATCATTATTGAGGTATGGGACAATCTTGGCCGGACCGTGGCCGAATTTCCCCATCTGGCCTCCCTGAAACAGGACACCTCATCAGGACCAGGCTGGAGCATCGAAAATGCTTCTGTTCTTGCAAAACTAGCTGAAGAAAAACGACCAGTTATTTTCTTTTCCGGCCATATCGGTAACTGGGAAATGCTTCCGCCGCTGGTTGCGCGTCACGGTCTGGCTTTTGCCTCCTTTTATCGTGCTGCAGGCAACACGCTGATCGACAGGCTGATCATCAGACTTCGATCAAAAGCGATGGGGTGTGATGTACCCATGTTTGCCAAAGGAGCAAAAGGTGCCCGCCTTGCCCTGCGCCACCTCTCACAGGGACATCATCTGGGCATTCTGGGCGATCAGAAAATGAATGACGGCATCAGATGTCGTTTTTTCGGTCTGCCTGCCATGACGGCTTCGGCAGCAGCAAGCTTTGCGGTCAAATATGATTGTCCGATTGTAACGGGGCGAATCATCCGCCTGGGTCCAGCCAGGCTGCATCTGGAGGTGGGACCGGTAATGATGCCTGACCAGACAGCCGGAAGACAGGATGAAATTTACCACCTGACACAGAAACTCAACGATCAAATAGAAAGCTGGATCAGGGAAATACCTGGGTGCTGGTTATGGCTGCACCGAAGATGGCCCAAAGAATTCTACAAAAAGAGAAAGATATAGTCCTGCAATAAAGATCGGCATTGGTTTCGAAAAGAAAATTTACGCGTCGGCGAAACGAACCATTGCTTTTTTGCAACACTGCCCATTCTTCATGACAAAAAATGTGCGCTGCATTCAATTATACGTTGAGACCGTCGGGTTTTGCCGTCTAGCCTCAGAGTTGCACCAGAAATGAGGACGCAACGTATGGCCCAGACGCTGCCGTTTCCCAAGAACGAAACTCCAGCACCTCTCAGCAATGTGATTCCACTGCGCTTCAACGTGCTTCCCCGCCATCGCGAGTATCTCTCGCAATGGTTACAGGCCGGTTTGGCCATGGGACTTTGCGACGCGGACATTGAGACCGAAGGGCGCGACGACACGGTGACCCATATCCTTATCTGGGTACGGGAAAATGCCGACCCAGCCTATATGATCAAGCCACGGGGCATGCGCTGGGTTCTGATCGATCATATTCGCGAGCATGAGCTAGGCGTCTATGCCAGCCTTGAACGCGCCCTGCACACGGTACGTCCGGTCCTACCACTGAAATCCATCGCAGCGGCCTGAATACTCCTGCCATCCCGATCGCCCTCCCCTTATCAGGGGCGATCAGGGCAAGAACTCCCGGGCTACCCTTTTATGGTGTTGCCCGCGCCAGTCTCCGTGGGGCTGCGGAGGCCATTTTCACGCCGCCTCCAGGCAGGATTTCGAATACTGCCAGTCCACGCGCAACGCTTCCGTTGGGCTGGAGTACAAAGGTACCATCAGACCCGGCAAAGCCGTCCGGCCGGAGCAGAGATTTCTGCGAGAAACCGTCAGGCTGCTGGCTCAGCACAGCGGCCATTGTTGCCGTGTCATACGCGACATTTGCGAGCACGGAAGGCGCATAACCGTAACGGCTACGATAACGCTGAACAAAATCCGTGCGTGCTGTCGGATCCGGTGCAGCGAACCAGGCGCCCTGCAGTGCGCCCAGCTTTGCCGCGAAGGCGTTCCATAACGCCGGCCCCAGGATCCGCGTCTGATGCGAATCGATGGATGCCTGTTTCAGCCCATTGATTACCGTCGCAAGCTGCAAGCCTGTATCACCAAGCAGCAGGGCATCGAATGGTGGTGGTGGCAAGGCAATCGGTCCTGTCGCAGCCTGAGCCGGCGCACCGCCCGGTGTTGCCGGGGGCGTTGCTGGCCGTGCGGATGCCGTAGGATCAGATGTCTCGGTGCCAAGGGGATTGATCGCATCAGGTTCAGAGGGCTTGGCCGCTTCGGTTTGCTGCGCCACCTGTCCCTGTCGGAATTGCAGATTGGCGAGGGTCTTGAGCCCACCGGTGATCGACTCGGGAGCCTCTGTATGAAAGACGATCTGGGGTGCTGTCAGCCCCTTGTCGGAACAGGCTTTGACAAGCGCATCACCGAAGGCTCGGCCAAGAGCATTGTCAGGCAGGAAAGCGGCAAAGGTTTTGCGTCCCTCCTGCGTGGCGGCATCGACAAGACGTGTAATCTGCTGTTCGACCGTCACGCCCATGACCCATACGCCGGGTCGGGCCTGAGCCTGATCACTGGTGTAGGCAAATTCGGGTATATTCGCCGGTTGTGTCACAGAAGCGACCGAGGCCGTCTGCGCAGCTGTCAGCGGTCCCAGGATGACGATATCACCCTGTTCAAGAGCCGCACGGGCTGCGCCATCCGCCGATTGACCCTGAGCGTCAGTATCGCGGATATCGAGAGTAACGCCATGACCCTCGGGGACTGCAATATGGGCAGCATTCGCCATCTGCTGACCCAGCTTGCTGAAACGGCCGGTCAAGGGCAGGAGCATGCCGATTTTCTTGGTTGTATCCTGCTGGACATTTCCTCCACCGGGCTGACCGATTGGGGGGGGAGTTTCCGGCCCACTACAGGCATTCAGAACGAGCAGAGCGACACCGGCAAGTGCGGAAACCTTGCATGCAGAGGCCGTCCTGAGCGATGTGAAGGAAACCACGCGCTGACGGGGACCGAATGTCCGACTTACCATCTTGCACCCATACTCCTGTTGACGATTCGACCCTTGAGGGTTCGGACCATGCTTATGACACTTCCGGCGGTTCTGCGACCCTCTCCGCAGGTAGCCTGACTCTGGTCGCAACACCCATCGGCAATCTGGGAGATATCAGTGTTCGCGCCATAGAAACGCTCAAAGCTGCCGAACTCATCCTCTGCGAGGATACACGGGTAACAGCAAAATTGCTCAAGGCCTATAACATTTCCACACCGACATTAATTCTGCATGACCATAATGAAGAAGGACGCATTCCCGGTCTCCTGAACCGTTTGAAAGGCGGAGCAAGACTGGCCCTCGTTTCCGATGCCGGAACGCCTCTGGTCTCTGACCCCGGGTTTCGTCTGGCACGTGCAGCCATTGCAGAAGATGTAAGTATCGGAGCCATACCCGGACCTAATGCCGCAACGCTCGCACTTACGTTGTCGGGCCTCCCTCCGCATCCCTATCTCTTCAACGGTTTTGCCGCCCCTCGTTCAGCGGCGCGACGCAGCCAGTTTTCCATTCTGCGCGCTGCTGAACAGGCCGGGCTCAGCGCTACGCTGATCTGGTACGAGGCCCCTCATCGTTTGCTGGATATGATCGAAGATCTGATTGCCGTATTCGGCGCTGATCGTCAGGGCGCCGTCGCACGAGAGCTCACCAAGCGCTTTGAAGAGATCAGACGAGGCACACTGGCAGAATTGCAAACCCATTTCACCCAGACTGCGCCACGTGGCGAAATTACCATTCTCATTGGCCCATCAGGAGACAGTGACGAACCATCCGGGGATGATCTCGATTCCCGTCTCCTTGCCGCCCTTCAGACCCATTCAGTCAAGGACGCAGCTGCGCTTGTTGCCGGAGCGGTCAATCTGCCCAAACGCGTGGTCTATGCACGCGCTCTGGAGCTGGGCAAGGCATGATATCTGTCCGTCGATTGCCTAGTCCTGTTCCTTGGGCAGGGTGAAAAGTGTCTCTGCCAGAGCCGGATCTGGCGATACATCGAACAGATCGATCTGTGTCTCCCTTCCCTGGGCGTCTTTCACGACCCATGAACGCAGTGTCAGGGGTGAATCCGCAAAGATAAGAGTAAGACTACCTTCCGCAGGGCTTGCCGTACGTACAAGCGTGACTTGCACAAGCCCGCGGTCGTGCTGAAATCCCGTCACTGTCACATCACCAGAGAGACGCAGATCAGGGCGTAGCAACAACCCAAGAGGCGTACGATCCAGAGGCAAGGTCGTCACCTGTCCCAGCTCGCGATCCTGATAGACAATCTGTCCCTGATTGGCGACAAGCAGCAACGGGCTAGGTTTGTCATAATCGAAACGCATACGTCCAGGGCGATCAAGCCATGCCGTACCGGTCGAACGACCACCATCGGGGGCAATCTGCTGAAAGCGCGCCTTGATGGCATGGATGTTATTCAGGGCATCCTGCACCCGGGCGATCCAGCCAGCATCGGCTGGCCGCATTGCGACGGGTCTGGCCTGGGCCATAACGGGCATCGGAGCAAGAGAGAAGCCGATCAGACCGGCAAGCAGACAGACAGGGCGCAATGTCATGGCAGATCCGTCAGATAGCCGCTTCGTTGAAAATAAACCGCACGTCACCCTGCCAGTCTCCATGATAGCGCTCAAGCCAGTGCTCGGCCTGCGTCTTTGCGCCGTCGGCAATGGCCATCAATGGCGCCAGATATTTTTCCTCACCAAGATCGCGCGCACGCAGCCCTTGTTCCGCCAGAGCGATCACGCGTTTTGCCAAAGCGCGTAATCCTCCCGGAAAATCTGCATTCATGCCTTTTTCAGGGACATCTCCTCGCAGGGCTCGATAACTTGCCCAATCCTGCTCACGCACGAGCGCTTCCGCCGCAACTAGGGTTGCCGGATCATATAGCAGGCCGACCCAGAGTGCGGATTGTGCCAGCATCATCGCCGGACTGCCTGCATCGGCACCACGCATTTCCAGAAACTGCTTGAGCCTGACATCAGGAAAAGCCGTCGTCAGATGATCTTCGAAATCACCCATGGTCGGCGTGAGCCCAGCAAGGGCGGCTTGCGGCTTGCCGGCCATCCAGTCACGGAAAGATGCTCCCGCCACATCACGTATCTCACCATTACGCATGACAAAATACATAGGCACATCAAGCACCCAGTCGATGTAATGTTCGAAACCGAAATCTTCTTGAAAGCAGCATTCAGGCATTCCGGAACGTGCATTATCGGTATCGGTCCAGACATGGGCGCGATTGGACAAAAGCCCGTTGGGTCTACCCTCATAGAACGGTGAATTGGCAAAAAGAGCTGTCGCGAGCGGTTGCAGAGCCAGTGAGACACGCATTTTGCGCGCCATATCTTCTTCAGAACCGAAATCAAGATTGACCTGAACCGTACAGGTGCGGGTCATCATATCAAGGCCGAGTGCCCCGACCTTGGGCATGTAGCGACGCATAATGGCGTAGCGACTTTTGGGCATGATGGGCATGGCATCACGCGGCCACAGAGGCTGAAAACCCAATGGAGCAAAACCCAGACCGAGCGACCGGGCTGGTGCACGCAAGTCTGCGAAATGCCCGTCCATCTCTGCTCTGGTTTCATGCAGATCGGCCACGGGTCGACCCGAAAGCTCGAACTGGCCCGCCGGTTCAAGCGAGACTGATTCTCCCTTGTGAGCACCCTGCCCCTTCAATCCGATCAGGTTACCCCGGTCCTCGATCGCCCCCCAGTCGCTTCCATCGCCCTTGAGTGCCTGTAACAGGGCCTCAATCCCCTCTGGCGTATAGGCGGGCGGGCTGTAGGCGATACGTCCGGATCGATCTTCAGGCAGAACGAAGCCGAATTTCTCATGCTCAGTGCCGATACGCCAGGAAGCTTGCGGCTTCGCACCATCGGCAAGAAGCGTGACGAGCTGGGCCTTGCTTTCGACTGGCGTGTCGTTCAGGTCACCTGGATTGGACATGGGCGTTACTGGAACCTCAGGAGATTTCTGGAAAACGAAACTGTATAGTTTCGTTCTATATGGACTGCGAAACGTAAAACGCCAACCGGGCAAGTCCTGCAACAACCGCAGTATCAGCACGAAGAATGCGTTTTCCGAGTGAAATCGGAATAATTGCTTTCTGTGCGCTCAAAAGACGACGCTCAGACTCTGAGAACCCTCCCTCTGGCCCAACAAGAAGCGCATGATTGCCCACAACGCGTGCAACGTCTGGGCATTCCTGTCGTTCCAGAGCGGCAAAAAGCGGGATCTGGTCATCCCACTCGTCCAGTAGCTGTGTCAGAGATCTCAGAGGATCAATGTGCGGTATATCGAGCCGTTCGCACTGTTCCGCCGCTTCAATCGCGATAGCACGAAAACGATCAGCGTTGATCCTGTGGGTATTGGTTCGTTCCGTTATGACGGGACAGAATCGCGTAACACCCATCTCTGTACCCATGCGAAGGACGAGATCTGTCGCGTCACGTTTGAGGGGTGCAAAAACAAGAACTGGCCCACTTGTTTCTTCTGGTGGCCTGACCCGGGTGCGTAACACGGCCTGTCCCCGATCCTTGCGATGGATCTCCAGCTGCGCTTCCCATTCTCCGGCTTCTTCATTGAATACATGCAGGATATCGCCATTCTGGAGGCGAAGCACTGTTGCCAGATACCGCATCTGATCAGCATTGAGCACAACACCTTCGCCCTCGGGCGAAAGCGGCAGATCGAGATAAAGCCGGGGCGCGTCCTGCATGAAACCCTCTGGATGCGTGATTGACGTTCGCTACTCATAGACGCAATGAACCGTCATGACGACACGGAGACCTCGATGATGCGCCAGACCGCAGCCCATACTGATATACGCGCTCATGGCTGGGTTGCCCGTCTGCCGGAAGGGCTGCGGCCATATGTGCTGCTCGCACGCCTGGACCGTCCGGTCGGAACCTGGCTGCTTCTCCTGCCCGGTATCTGGGGAATTGAACTGGCTCAGGGTGCCACACCGACGCATAGGGCCTGGTTGATCGCACTTTTCGCGATCGGGTCTCTGGCAATGCGCTCTGCCGGTTGCGTCGTCAATGATATCTGGGACCGCAAGATAGATGCGCAGGTAGCTCGTACTGCAGGGCGTCCCCTCGCCAGCGGCCGTCTGTCGGTAAACCAGGCCCTTGTCGTTCTCGCCGCATTACTGGCAATCGGTGCATTTGTGCTGTTTCAGTTGCCCCTTGTCTGCTGGCTACTTGCCCCTCTGGCCCTGCTGCTCGTCGGCCTCTACCCGGCAGCCAAGCGCGTAACCTGGTGGCCGCAGCTCGTCATGGGTTTTACCTTCGGCTTTGGCGCGCCCATGGGTTATGCGGCGAGCGCGGGTCGCGTCGACTGGATTTGTGCCCTGCTCTATGCAGGCACCATCCTGTGGCAGCTTGGCTTTGATACAATCTACGGGTTTCAGGATATGGATGACGATGCCCGTATCGGCGTGCGCTCCACGTCCCGCCTCTGGGCCTCAAAGGCACGGGGGTTTATCGCAAGCTGTTACGGTGCGGCAGTCCTGCTTTTTGCCTTCGCCATGGCGTTCGGTCATCTGCACTGGAGTGCCTGGCCCGTCGCAATTATCGCTTCTCTTCTGCTAATGACACAGATCACACGTCTGGACATTCACAATCCGGCGCTTTGTCTCAGACTGTTCCGGCAGAATGTGCCTTTCGGCCTGGTCCTTGCTCTTGCGTTCATCCTGGGACGCGGCCTGTCATGAAAAATCCTGCCTGTTTCATAGCCAGTCAGACCATTATCGAAACAGCACCTCTGGTACCGGAGCTACGTCTCTATCTTGCCACCGAAATCACCCCTATCTGGCAAGCGACCGAAACGCACCTTGCTGAACGCAATATCGAACCACCGTTCTGGGCCTTCGCATGGCCTGGCAGTCAGCTTCTGGCCCGATGGATACTCGACCATCCTGAAACGGTTCGCGGCAAACGCGTACTGGATTTCGCTTGTGGCGGCGGTCTCGCCGGATTAGCCTGCGCACAGGCCGGCGCAAGCGAAGTACTCATCAATGACATTGACCAGCTCGCGCTGGAAGCCGCTCAACTCAATGCCTCTCTGAATAACCTGACCCTTTTACCGATCGAAGGCGACCGGATCGGCTCGGAACCGGACGTCGATCTGCTGCTTTGTGGCGATGTCTGTTACAATCAGCAGATGGCAGACCGCATTATTCCATGGTTACGCGAATGCGCAGAGAAAATGGAAGTCTGGATGGCCGATCCCGGTCGCCCCTATGCTCCCAAAGAGGGTATTGAGATCCTTGCCTGCGCAACACTGCCGACCACCATGGAACTGGAAGGCAAGACTGCAAGAGAAACCCGTCTCTATCGGGTCCTGCCTTTGTGACGGTGAATACCTCTCACATCAGGAAGTTATATCCCAGAGGACATCACTCTGCTTCCTGAACAGTCTCCTCCATGACGCAGCCACCCGGCATTATCCATCCGGGCCCCTGTCCCGCCCTCCCTCATAATCGAGTCAACACGTGGTTGTTAAAAGTGCATGATGCATTGTGCGCGTGTCACGATGCTGGGCTTGTCTGTTCCTGGCGGATTCGAACCGCTCCAGCCGCCCCGCGGCCGACCTGAAATTCCGGCATTGCCCCACCGGAGAGGGGTGTGTTCGCTCTCGATTATCTGGTACCAGCTGCGTCACGCACTCACTTTTATGCTCCAATTATGTTTCTGTATCCTGACCTCCAGCAACCGAAGTTGTCTGGAATAATCATCAACCCGTTTCTGTATTTCTGACACTGAAATGGTGGAGCAGAAACGGACTTCAGACCTCGTGGTCCGCGATAACGTAATCGTAGCCTCCTTGGCCAGATCGCGATAAGTAGCGATGCGCAAACGCAATATATCCCGTTCGGCAAGAGCCTGTGTCATGGTTACACCATCATCGAGACAGGCTGATGCATTGGTCATATTGATACGCGTGATCAACGACTGCAGCTCAGCGGCGCTACGATCGTATTCTTCCAGCATCTGCACCGGATCTTCAGAAGGCGTATCCCCTTCCTGAACCTTGGCATTCCTGGTCAGACGCAATTTTAGTTGTTCCAGCCTTTTGGCCAGATCGGAGCGCATCGTCAGGGCTTCCGCAAGGAGCATTTTATCTTCCCTTTCCGATCGGGAGCTACAGACTGCTCGTTTCATACATGCAAACAAGTAGTTCAGCGATAAACATTTCCTTTATTAAACAGTACAATTCCATAAACCCCTGCAATTATTATATGGAATCAGTTTTGAGTCAGCATAACAAGTCATGAACGTGACTTTTCCCAAGTCTCGAGAAGCCCGATCAACTCATGCCGAATTTTTCTATCGCCCTTCTCCAGGAATGGCAGGAGCTGTTTCACCTCGCGCAGAAACACCCTGGCAAAGCTCTTGTCATGACGAATGATCGAACGTGAGTTATCCAGAAGATCTGCCAGTTTGATCGTCTGACCTTCGGCGCTGGCACGCGCCGAATGGGCGCGGTCAATCGCTTTACGGGCAGCCCGGTTTCCATCTTCATGACAACTGACATCGGTTAGCATCTCAACCAGAGATGCGACCTCGGCTCCGAATTCTGCCTCGATCTCACTCAGGGTGACGGGAGTGTCTTCCACGACATCGTGAAGCCATGCCGCTGCCACAGCCTCAGGCCTGCCTCCTGTATTCATAACGATCGACGCAACAGCTTCAGGATGAACGATATACTCCTGACCATCATATTTTCGTTTCTGTCCGATGGCACCATGAGCTCTTGTTGCAAATACCCTGGCGCGACAAACCAGATCGTCCATAACCCGTAAACTTCTCCTTCTACAGTCGGAATCCCCCGATCTTACCAAGGCAATAAACCTGTATCGGGAAAATCGGACGTCTCTCAGCCATGCAAACCGGATCTGTGCCTGCGGCGGAAACTTCGCCCAAGGCTCAGTCCGGCGCCAAGCCAGGCAATGATCATGGCGCAAAGCAGACAGAGCGTAGAGGCATGTGTACTGAACCGGAAAACGCTGGCCACCAAAAGCGCACCCAATGTCTGTCCACCCAGACGGGCCACCGAAACAAGACCACTTGCGCTCCCTTCCCTGCCACGGGGTGCAGCGAGCATCATGACGCGGTTATTGGGTGGCTGGAACATGCCAAAGCCGGAACCGGCAAGCCAGGTACGCCAGATGATATCAAAATTGCTTGCGTCGCTCGGCAACATCCAGAGCAAGGCAAATCCGCACCCGGTAACTGCAAGGCCAAGACTGGAAAGCAACGCTGCCGGGATCCGGTCGGTCCAGCGACCGATGAGAAAAGACATGATTGCCACACCCACAGCCCAGGGCGTGATCAGAAATCCCGTCACGGTAACCGGCCGATGGAATACCGTTTCGAGAGTGAACGGCATGGCAATGATGAAGAAGTTGGACGCGACGAAACCGGTCATCCCCACGATGAACGCGATGAGAAAAGAGGGCACACCCAGCAGATCGACCGGCACAACGGGCTCACTGCTGTCACGCTGATGACGCAGCAACGCGATCCAGCATACAACACCAATGGCTGAAAGCGCAACGGCACTTGCCAGACCGCCATGCACGAAATCATCGATACCGATCACTGTGAAAGTGAAAGCAGCAACTGTCAGGCAGATTGCGGCCAGATCGACCGATCGCTCGGAACGCGGTGTAACCGGCAATGCCAGGCTTGCCATGACAAGCGCAACAGCACCAAGAGGAACATTGATCCAGAAAATCCATGGCCAGTTCGCCACTGACATAACCAGTGATCCAACCGTAGGACCAAGCGCCACGCCCGTACCGATGATCAATCCGTTGAGGGCAAGCCCCTTCCCCAGGATTTCCCTGGGATAGATGAAACGTATGAGCGCGATCGCCACGCTCATGATGCTCGCCCCCCCGATACCCTGCAAGGCGCGAGCCAGAGCCAGTTCAAGCAGACTGGTAGACAGGGCGCAGAGCACCGACGCTATCAGAAAGATTGCGATGCCCAGGCGGCACATACGCGCAAAGCCGATGCGCGCACCGATTGAGGCAAGTGGCAACAGCATGGATAGCGAGGCAAGCTGATAGGCGTTGATGACCCAGATTGACTGGGAGGACGCAACATGCAGATCACGGGCAATGCTGGGCAAAGCCACATTGGCAACAGCGTAATCAAGTACCGAGAGCAGCACAGCCAGCGCCACCGCAAGCATTGCCTTGGCACGCTCCCAGCCATAGAGACCTTCTCCATGCTGCACGGTACTCATCTTCAGGGTTGGGCCATGAAAACGCGCTGGAAAAGCGTATTGGTCCAGTTCATGCCCTGCAGGAACAATGCGGCGTCGAAACGGGGGGCACCATCACGCAGAAAGGCATGCTGGCCGTCAACTTCGTACCATTCAAGCGCCACCGCAGCCTCCTCGAGAGCATCCCGTATCTGACGACGCCCTTCATAAGGTACGTGTGGATCATGGCGGCCCCAGACCATCATGACCTCGCCACGTATTTCTTCAGCACGAGACAATGTACCGTCATGGCGTTCACCGCCCAGCGTTCCCGTGTGCAGATCGGTCGCATAGAAGCAGGCGGTAGCCTCGACCGCCGGATTGAGCGCGGCACGGAAGGCCAGATGTCCTCCAAGGCAGACACCAAAGGCGCCAAAACGGCCGCTACATGCCTCGTGCCCTCTCAACCAGTCGATCAGTGCTACATTGTCGCTGTCAAACTGCCCTACAGGCTTGGTATATTTGAGCTCGTTTCCCCGATCCGTACCCGGCTTGTCATAGGCCAGCACACAACCGGCTGCCTCATATTCGTGATAGACTTCAGGCACAGCGACCAGATAGCCCTGACCGGCAATCATCGCAGCAAGGCGCTCTATTGGTGCCGTCACCTGATAGATTTCCGAAAAAAGCAGAATGGCAGGAAAGCGCCCTGCTCTTGCAGGACGAAAAAGATTAACACGCATCTTTCCGGTTGGTGTGTCGATATCCGCCTTCTCATCGGTACGAATCAGCATGTCAGATCTCCCTGAGCGGCTCCGACGCTGTCAACCCGTCACCGAGGTGACAGAATCGCCTGATCGGATAGAGGATGATCGGGCGTCAGAAGCGAAATGAACCTCGTGCATAATCCGGTTCACGCCCGGACGCCATGCCTGCACGATACAGCGACTCGCATTACCCTTCATGAAGGAGCTGGATCGATCCATATTCCCGAAAGCGATAATCGAGGTCTGACGCGGCTTGTAAGAATACTGGTCAATATGTGAACATCGGAACCGTCGCAATACGTTGACAGAAATTCGTTTCCGGTTCCGAGATCACGCCATGTCCGCGCTATTTGCCATTTCCCTCGCTACCGCCGCGATCCTCGCGATCGTTATCCTTATCGCCTATTTCAGGCTTAACCCCTTTATCGTCCTCTTCACGACATCGCTTGGTCTGGCGCTCGCGGCCGGAATGCCTGCTGACAAGGTCGTCAAATCCTTCGAAGAGGGCGCCGGTCATGTTCTGGGCCATGTTGGCACTGTGATCGCGCTTGGCACCATGCTGGGCAAGATGCTGGCAGAGTCAGGAGGTGCAGACAGGATCGCCCTGACCATTTCAGGCTGGGCAGGACGTTCGCGTATCGACTGGGCCATGATGGTCATCGGTCTTCTGATTGGTCTGCCCGTCTTTTTCGAGGTCGGCTTCGTCCTGCTGATCCCGCTGGCTTTTGTTCTTGCGGCTCGCACCGAGACCCCGCTTCTGCGCGTTGCCTTGCCAATGGGAGCCGCATTATCGGTCACCCATGCAATGATCCCGCCTCATCCGGCGACACTGCTGGCGCTCTCCGCCTATCATGCCAACACAGGTCATACGATCTTTCTGGGTATCCTGATCGGCACACCTATCGCCATCATAGCAGGCCCTCTTTATGCCCGTTTCATTGCTCCCCGCGTTCCACTGACCGAAGCCAATCCGCTCGCCGAACAATTCGTCAACCGTGAACCACCCAAAAACATGCCAGGGTTTGGTATCACCGTGTTCACCATTCTTTCGCCCGTATTCCTGATGCTGGTCGCTTCTGTTGCTGATCGAGTCTCTCCCCCCGGAACAAAACTCAATTCCGCGCTCCATTTCATTGGCAATACGGATATCGCACTCGTTCTGGCGGTTATTCTGTCCTTCTACGTGCTGGGTCTTGCACGTGGCTTCTCACGTGACACGATCCTCAAATTCACCAATGAGTGCCTTGGACCAACCGCGCTCATCATGCTTCTTGTAGGCGCAGGCGGCGGTTTCGGACGCGAGCTGGTCGATAGCGGCGTGTCAAAGGTCATCACAGACACTGCCCTCAACTTCAACGTACCCATCCTCGTACTCGGATGGCTCCTTGCCGTAATCGTCCGTGTTGCCTGCGGCTCTGCCACGGTCGCCATGAGCACGGCCTCGAGTATTGCCGGACCAATTCTTCTCCGTAGTCATGGCGTCTCGCCGGAACTCATGGTCCTGGTGACCGGCGCCGGCTCTGTTGCTTTCGGCCCGATGAACGATGCAGGTTTCTGGCAGATCAAGGAGTATCTGGGTCTCACCGTGCCACAGACAATCAAGACCTGGTGCGTCATCGAAACACTGATCGCATTTCTAGGCCTCGGCTTCTGCCTTCTGGCATCAATATTCATCTGAACATTCTCGTATGATGGCATGCACTACACTTTGTTAGCGCATGCCAAATCCTGTATGAGTATTTATCTTACAAGCTCAAAGCTCTGGTCTATAAGTTGAAATATGTCTTCTTGTGATACCGCACCGTTAAGCAGAACTGTTATCCAATGCTCCTTGTTCATATGATAGGCGGGTTTGTATCCTGGTAACCGCAAGAGGTCATGCCGTTGGGCGGGCGGACATTTGACATCAATCACATCAATTTCCTTCCCGCCCTCAAGGCCAAGTTTCGTACCGTCAACATTCATGACGAGACAAAACCATTTTTCATTTTCACATTGACGGAGAACTGCATAATCCGGATACTTTTCGAATGGATAATCTGGATCTATGCCATATCTCTTCTTGGTATAAGAAAATATATCTGATCTCTTTGTCACTTCAGAGCCCTTATTATATTGTAATATTATGTTTATTATAATTTTGTTTATCAGTAAATATTTTTATTAATTCAATTCGTCGAAATTATTTTCCAATTCCTGAAAATATCTTTTCTATTCTACCAGACGACCCTCTCGAAGTACTGATTGTGCAAAATGATCATGACAGACCGAACGCCAGGCTTCACCCGCCGGAGACAGCACACGATCTCGACGTGTTGCCAGCGCCAGCTCGAAACCAATGGTCGGGGAGAGGAGATGGAGTACATTAAGACCTTTCATCCATTCCCCACGGCATAATGCTGACGGAGCAATACCCAACCCTATCCCGGCACGCACCATAGCCATTAAAAGGTAAATATCTCCCGTTCGTCCTGCAGCTTTCGGAACGGCACCATGCTCGGCATAAGCCTGCAGAACGAAGCTGTTGATCTTGAAATCTTCTTTCAGCAGCACAACACGCTCTTGAAGAATATCAGCAAGACAACAGCTCTTCTGGGCACCAAGACGATGCTGTTCAGGTACAACAAGGCAGAGGTGATCACGACCGAGGGGATAAAGCTGCAGATCTCTCTCACTTATGGGCAGGATCAGTACAGCAATCTCTGTCTGACCTCCACGCAGTCTCGGTATCAGCCTGTCTGACGGGCATTCATCAATTTCCAGCATCACGGCGGGATACTGGCTGCAGAAACTTTCAATAATCGCAGGAAAGCAGATCGAGGAGATCGCAGGTGGCACAGTCACACGCAAAGGACCTTCCAGGGTCTTTTTCTCTGCAGACAGCATCTCACGCAGGGCAAGCTCTTCACGCAAGGTACGTTCGGCATAGCGCTGCAGAATTTCACCCTTCTCCGTCAGCATGACCGCCTTCTTGCTGCGTATGATCAGTGTGGTTCCGAGCTTGGCTTCAAGCGCCTGAATACTCTGACTGATCGAAGGCTGGCTGATATTGAGCGCCTCGCTTGCCTTGATAAACCCTCCCTGACAGATGACGGTCAGAAAATGGGTGAGTTCGCGAAAGGTGATTTGCGGCGGCATCATAATCTTTCACCTATCTTGTGCATCACAAGATCATATTATCTTATGATGCCAAACGGGAATACAAAACGGCCATCCGAACGATGGAAGGTTCCTGAAATGAGTGCGACCGTCATTGAGCATCTCCTGGATCAAATCGCTGCCCTCGGCATACGCCATATCTTTGGCGTCGCGGGCGATTATGCTTTCCCGGTTGAAGATGCGGTCTGTGCGCGCAACGATATGACGTGGGTCGGCAGCTGTAACGAACTCAACGCTGCATATAGCGCAGATGGCTATGCCCGCATGAAAGGCATGGCAGCGCTCAGTACCACTTATGGTGTTGGTGAGCTCAGCGCCATCAATGGAATTGCCGGGGCTTTCGCCGAGCATCTGCCAATTATCCATATCGTCGGTATGCCAGCCTCGACAGTTATGAAGTCGAACCGCCTCGTGCATCACTCGCTTGGCAACGGGTCATTCATGGCCTTTTATGATGCCTGTGCCGCCTTCACATGCGCCAGAACAATTCTCACCCCTGAAAATTGTGTCGACGAAGTTCAAAAAGCTTTATCAGCGTTGAAATCGTACCGTCGCCCGATTTATTTCGGTGTGCCATCGGACCATGCAAATGCTCCCGTTCACGCGACGTCTACCGCTCCCTACCCGGCATCAGCATCCGACACCGCCGGAATTGATGATGTCGTAGCCCGGATTATAGAGAAACTGCGCATGAGCGCCCAGAGTTGTGTGCTGCCTGGCATTCTGTGCGACCGCTTTGACGTACTCGACAAAGCGCGTGAATTCATTACGAGATCCGGTCTGCCGCATGCAACGATGTTTGCCGACAAGGGAATGGCCCTGGAATCCTCATCGCGCTATCTGGGTCTTTACTATGGCCATTTACTGCATGAAAACGTCGCAGCCTTCGTTGAAGCCAGCGATGTAATCCTTGGCATCGGAGTCCAGTTTTCTGACTTCAATACAGGCGCTTTTACTGCTCGTATCGCAGAAGAGCGACTGATTACCATCATGCCGGATTATGTCACAATCGGGAGTGAACGGATCGATAACGTATCTATATCCGCGATCCTTGATGGTCTTGTTGGCGCTTGCACAAGTCTGCCCTTTTTTGAGGGGAAAATTCCAAAGCAGACACCTGCCCATGCCTCAGAAGATGCTGCTCTTTCTTCCAAGACGCTCTACCAGGATATTCAGACGATACTCCGGCCCAGCGATATCGTCGCAGCCGAGACAGGCAATGCCTCAATGGGGCTGGCAGAAATTCGCCTGCCCGATGGCTGTGCCTATCATAATCAGACGCTGTGGGGCTCGATAGGCTGGGCGACGCCTGCTGCTTTTGGCATGGCTATGGCTCAGCCGGAGAGACGCGTCGTACTTGTTACCGGTGAGGGTTCACATCAGCTGACAACGCAGGAACTGAGCCAGTTCGCCCGCTTCGAGTGCAAGCCGGTTGTCATAATCATCAATAATGGCGGCTATCTGATCGAACGCCTGCTTTGCAAGGATGGGGAAACCTATTACAACGACCTGGCACAATGGCGGTACGCCCTGCTCCCTGAGGCATTTGGTTGTGACGACTGGGCTGTCAGCTCTGTCAGGACACGCGATGAACTTCTTGCTGCTTTGTCAGCCTGCAATACAGAGACTGACAGGGCGCATTTCATCGAAGTCAAAATGGGACGCTATGATGCGGCACCGGTCGCAATGGCGCTCCACGGCGCGATAGACACACTTTATGACAGCTGACTGCTTCCCCGTCTCCTGATCGGGTTCCTGCCACGGACATTACCCCCTCGAACCCCGGCCCTGTAGTGCACCAAGCCACTTAACACTCGCCTATGCTAGCAGGGCCATGTAAGGCAGGGCCGATACCAGGACGGACCGTAATCTATCCGTTCAGCAGGCTTGTTGTATCCCCACCGAGCGTTTCATTTCGAACAATACTACCAACATCTCTCACCCGGACAGCACTCAACATGACTCCCACCTGCGCGGTATTCACAGGTTCTGGAACAGCAACAAACAGCATTTCCGCTGATCAGGAAGCAACCATCAAAACTCAAGACGCAGAAACACCTTACGCGCCGGGGCTGCGCCATAGTATCGCTGAAGACGTATATGCCTTTCTGATTGGCTGCTCGCTGATCGTCATGGGGCTGGTCTGCCTGCACAAGGCTGGTCTGGTGACGGGCGGGATGGCCGGTATTGCGCTCTTGCTGTCCTACCTTGTCCCGGTTGGCCCCGGTATACTGTTTACACTCATCAATATCCCTTTTCTGGCTTTTGCCCTGCGGGCCATGAGCCCTGCTTTTGCCATCAAGACGATGATTGCAAGTTGCGGGGTCACGTTTTTTGCCGGGCTGATGCCGCGCGTTATCACGGTATCGCAGATCGATCCGCTTTTCGCTTCACTGTTCGCCGGAACGATTATCGGACTGGGGATCCTGTGTCTGGCCCGACATCAAGCTGGAGTTGGTGGCACAGGAATTGTGACATTGTGGCTACAGAAAACACGCGGCATCAACGCTGGACATGTCCAGATCTCGATCGATATCGTGATCATGGCAGTTTCAGCCCTGTTTTTGCCTGCACATAAAATCATGCTCTCGCTTCTGAGCGCTGCAGCTACCAGCGGAATTCTGATCGCCTATCATCGTCCCGGGCGTTATATCGGACATTGAATTCTGGAGAGGAGTTACCGCCCTCTCCATATCATTGCTCACAGAAGACTGTCGAGGAAAGCGCGAGACGTCACCGGATGCGAAAACATCGGGTATGTGAAAGCAATGGCCGCTTCATGCTGAGCCTGAGAGAGTGTCGCCGTGCAATCAGTGAGGGTCTGCACGATATAGCCACGCTCATAGGCGCTGCGCATAGTGGACTCCACACAGCAATCAGTCAGAAGTCCACCAAGCGCGATACGTGAAATGCCGTTTTGCCTGAGTACAAAATCCAGATTGGTGCTGGCAAAACCGCAAAGCCCCCGCTTGCCTGCAATCACGATATCACTTTCATGCGGCGCAAGGCTGTCAACGATCTGTGCACCCCAGCTTCCGATCCGGAACGCATTGGTCGCTTTCACACCGGCCAGAATACCATAGGATTCTGTGGCCAGTTCGGGATAACCCGGCGCAAATTCGATGGGCACCCAAACGATCCTGACCCCTTTCTTGCGTGCCTCGGCCACAAGATCCCTGGTATGCGCAAGCATGTTCGTGCGCGTCAGCTCGGCGCGCACACCCTCATGCAGGGCACCTCCTTCGGAGAGAAAATCGTTCTGGTACTCGATCAGGACAAGCGCCGTCTGACTCATGATTTATTCTCGGCGTAAGGATTTTTGGTACCACGCAGCTGCAAACGGATAGGCGTGCCTGGCAAATGGAACGTCTCCCGCAATCCGTTTACCAGATACCGTTTATAGGCATCCGGCAGCATTTCGGCACGCGTACCAAACAGAATGAAGGTGGGCGGGCGCGACTTGGCCTGTGTCATATATCGCAGCTTGAGACGACGACCATCAACCAGTGGCGGCTGATGACGTTCGAGAGCGCCCTCGAACCAGCGATTGAGCTCACCTGTCGTTACGCGACTGTTCCATACCTCGTGCGCACGACGTACGGCAGGAAGCAGCTTGTTCACCCCTGCCCCAGTCAGTGCCGAGAAGGTCACGACCGGAATACCGCGCATCTGAGCGAGCGATGTCTCGATGCGATCGGCAATAGCCTGACGGGTAACAGCACGGTCCTCGACCGCGTCCCATTTATTCAGCGCCAGAACACAGGCGCGACCTTCACGTTCGATCAGCCGGGCGATCTGGAGATCCTGCTCGTGCACACCAAGCGTCGCATCAAGCGTCAGAACGACCACTTCGGCCATTTTCAGCGCCTCGATAGAAGCCGAGACCGACATCCGTTCGAGGTCCTGCTCGATACGGGCCTTGCGTCGCAAACCCGCCGTATCGACAAGCTGAATGGGGCCAACTTCATCGTGAAGGGAGACCGAAATCGAATCACGCGTCAAGCCCGGCTCTGGCCCTGTAATCATACGCTCTTCGCCAAGCAGACAATTGAGAAGCGTGGATTTTCCTGCGTTCGGCCGGCCGACAATAGCAAGACGCAACGGCCCGGCAGGGCGCTCTTCCAGCTCTTCACTCTCTTCGTCTGCAGGTTTCGAGCGTGAGCGGGTCTTGATGCGTACGCGCTCACCCTCGGGAAGACGATCTGCAATCTCGCCCATAAGATGGGCAATGCCCTCTCCGTGTTCTGCTGAGAGTGCGAGAGGAGTACCAAGACCAAGAGAATAGGCCTCGATCACCTCATTGGTAGCCGCTGTACCTTCTGCCTTGTTGGCCAGAAGCAGCACCGGCTTGTTCTGCTTGCGCAGCCACGCAGCAAAATGCTTATCAGCCGGCGTCACGCCTGCACGCGCATCGATACAGAACAGCACAAGATCCGCTTGCGCTACCGCTGATTCAGATGAGGCGCGCATACGTCCATAGAGGGTGTCTGGCGCTGCTTCTTCAAGACCCGCCGTATCGATCAGCCGGACCTTGCGCCCGCGTAGAAGCGCTTCCCCCTCCTTCCGATCGCGCGTTACGCCCGGCATGTCAGACACAATGGCCTGACGACGCCCTACCAGCCGGTTGAAGAGAGTCGATTTACCGACATTGGGACGCCCGGCAATAACGACGAGCGGAAGAGAGAGAGAGTCAATCACAGATTAGCCATATGCGTTCAGATTGCCATCTGTGGACAGCACAAGAACCTTGCCGTCACAGATGATGGGTTCAACCAGAGTTGGTGTCTTTGTCTTTAGCGGATTTTGAGCCTTGCCGGTCACGGCATCCACCACCTGCAGGCCCGTCTCTTCAAGTGAGGAAACGCATACCAGCTTGCCATCGCCCATGACCGGACCAAGCCAGGTTACTGCATATTTCTGCTTGGTCTCGTTCTTGAAGCGACGCAGATTGTGAATCCAGCGCACATGGCCCGAGAGACGATCCAGACAGGCAAGCTGCTGGTCAGATGAAATCACGTAGAGCCAGTCACCAACAATCAGAGGCATGTTCTGCCCGCTAGCTTCACGCTCCCAGAGACGGCGACCGGAACGCATGTCTATGGCAACCAGCACCTTGGACAGAGAGACAGCATAAGCTGTGCCATCCTTGATGACAGGGGCTCCACGCACACAGGCGAGATCAAGCATCGCACCACGACCATTGGAGCCGCCCAGAGAGTCACTCCAGACCAGTTCACCCGATTCGGCACGCAATGCCACGAGGTCACCACTGCCAAACCCGGCTACAACCACACCATTGGCCACAGCAGGTGCAGCCTGGCCGAATATGACCGTATCGGCTTCTGTCGCCTGATACGTCCATATCTGTTCACCGGTCTCCGCATTGAGCGCGATAAGGCGTTCGTCGATCGTACCAAAAAACACGCGTCCATCGACGATGGTCGGTGCGGATCGTCCGGGAACAACAGTCTCGGCACGCCATTTGACCTTGCCGGTTTCACTCGCGACGGCAATCACCTGCCCGACACCATCGACAATATACAGCGTCTCTCCGGATACACCGAGACCACCGCCAATATCGCTGGACCGCGACTTGCTTCCCTTGGGAATGAATGTCCAGAGCGGCTTCATGTCCGGCCAGGTCCAGGCACGGACCGTACCGACACCGTCACGGGTGTAAATGCGTCCCGCATCGATCACGGGAGGGGACTGGATGGCACCGCGCCCATTCGGACCAAGCGCTGCAAAATGGAGAAAAGCCGGTTCGGAGATGCCATGGCCAATCGAGCGTGACCAGGCAAGATTGGGTCCGGCCCAGTTCGTGTTGACCCCGATATGATCAGGTACACGACCGACCACAGGATAGCTGGGCGTGGCCTGTGCGGGTGGAAGAACGATCGGGGTATGATCTTCTTCATCGATCACCAGACCGGCACCGGTAGAGAGGACATCATAGCGCTTGCCCGCCAGAACGGGCTTCGGATCATCCTTGAAGATTCCGCACCCCGAGAGCAGAGCCGTACCGGCCAGTGCGGAACCG
This sequence comes from Papilio alexanor hazarajatica, assembly GCA_018246295.1. Classification (NCBI taxonomy): domain Eukaryota; kingdom Metazoa; phylum Arthropoda; class Insecta; order Lepidoptera; family Papilionidae; genus Papilio; species Papilio alexanor. The sequence continues at coordinate 16,712 of DWLR01000009.1, read as the reverse complement.
AGAAAAAAGCGGCGCCCCGGCTCACGCAACACGTTCTTGTTTTCGATAGGCATCAGCCGGCTCCGCCGAAAGTTTGAAGAAGGATGGAAGCGCGCTGCCTGACACCATCAGGCGCATCGGGTGACTGGGCCAGACCCAGCAGGAGGCTATGAGCCTCATCATGCTGCTTGGGGGATGCATCGGCACGCAGATCAAGCGCCACGAGACTCTCCTGGGCAAAGGCACGCCATGGCCCGGAACTGGCCGCCAGAAGCTCCAGCTGCTTGCGGGTCTCGGTTACATCAGCGTCGTTGATATGACTGTTCAGGAGCAGAAGACGCGCCAGAGCCTTGAGAGACGGGTTCACATCCACGGTGTCAATCACGCCCTGCCAGGCTTTTCTTGCGCCTGCCATGTCACCTTTCTGGGCCATAAGCTGCGCAAGCCTGATGGCCGAGAAACTGCGTGTTGCCCCCGGTGCCGTTGAGGCAAGATCAGCCAGCACGGCCTGATTCTCTTTTTCGGATTGTGCTCTCAGTGTTGCATCGGGCTGCGGAGCCTGGAGGGCCTCCATCGCCGTATAATAGCGCCCTGAAGCTTCGGCCTGCGCCTGATGATGACGATGGATCTGCCATTGCCATCCACCAACGCCAATCAAGGCGATCACGGCCACACCGATCGCCACACCTCCGAAACGCCGGGCAGTTGCACGCAGCTCTGCTGCACGCATTTCCGCCTGGGCCTGACTGAAAAACTCGTCTGCCACCGTGATCCTCTTGCGACACTATCCCTGCAAGCATACAGACGCTGCGACAATGCGGCAAATCGCTTTGTCATTTTGATGCCGCATCGGTCAAATTTCGGCCACAACCCGGCGTCACAGAGAACTTTTTCTGCCGGAGAAATCCATTCAATGCGACGAGACCCGATATGTTGATGGCAAGAAGACGCTTTCTCGTCAGCCTGCCCCTGATCGGGATTGCCACGTGCCCGTCATATGCGGCAGAGCTGGCAACAGCGCAGACCAGCAGTCAGGATACCCTTACAGAGATTGCGCGTCATTACGAACAGAAATCGGGTGGACGTATCGGCGTCCATCTTTTCTGCCCGGAAACCGGCAGTGCCCTGTCATGGCGTGGCAAAGAACGGTTTCTGATGTGCAGCAGCTTCAAGGCTTCACTTGCCGCCTGCGTGCTTGCCCGCTGTGATGGAGATGATGACGATCTTACACATCGCCTGCCTTTCATCGACTCCGATTTCAGGACAGAATGGGCACCGGTCGCGCAGAAAAATCGTGATGCCGGCAGCCTGAGCCTGGCTGCGCTCTGCGCTGCCGCCGTCACCATGAGCGATAACGTCTGCACCAATATGCTGCTACGCCATATCGGCGGTCCCTCTACCCTGACCAAGTTCTGGCGTGAGAGCGGCGATGACGTGACCCGGCTGGATGCCTATGAGCCCGAGCTCAACCGCCCTTCTGCCGATCCTCAGGCGAATACCACCTCGCCCGTCGCCATGGCGCGTACGCTGCACCGTCTGATCCACGGCACGTTGCTACACCCTAACTCGGCAGCCCTCCTGCGGGGATGGATGACCAAATGCACAACCGGGACGCATCGCCTTCGCGCCGGCTTTCCTTCCGATTGGGTCGTCGGAGACAAAACAGGCAGTAACGGCAAGGATATTGCCGCTGATATCGCCTTTGCGTCGCCAGAAGCGTCAAGCAGCAAATCGGTTATAATCGCCGCCTACACTTCGGGTGGCAGACCGAATGAAACACAGTTCCGCAAGATATTCAGGGATATCGGCGCGCTTGCACCACTGCTGGTTGCCTGAACAGAAAAAGGGTGGGGTAACCCCCACCCCTCAGTCAGAAACGGCTCCACGGAAATCAGTCAGTGCTTGGCAAGTTTCTTGCCTGCTGCCGTCAGTTCAGCCGACATGTGACTGAAATTCGCGGCAATGCGCTGCTGAACCCCGGTGCTTACCGCGTGTATCTTGGCAATACGATCGCGAGCTTCCTCACTGATTGCCTGCTCTTCTTTCTGTGCTGCCGAAGCGACACAGCTGTTATAGTTTCGGGCGGCTTTTTCATAAGCCTGAAACTTGTCGACGCTCGCATTGTAATGCGCCGTATCTGACGCGCTGACGGCAGGGGCCGCAGGCTCCTGCCCGCATTTGGCACGTGGATCGGCAAAGGCCACAGGCGCCGTCAGACAGGCACTGGCAAGCGTGGTGGAAAAGAACAGAAAGACAAAGCGTTTCATGATCGGACGAACTGCCGGTTACGGGTGAAAGACAGAGCCGGAATATGCGTCATGATTACGGCGCAAATCGGGCCAGACGCCCGATCGGTCCCGAAACGATCTCGTCATCACGCATAACGACAGTGCCCCGCACGATCGTCCCGACTGGCCAGCCAGTGACACCTTTACCGTCAAAGGGCGTCCAGCCAACCGGACTTGCAATCCAGTCATTGCGGATCTCGCGCTGCATACGCAGATCGACAAGCGTGAGATCTGCGTCAAAACCAACTGCAAGACGCCCTTTTGTCTGCAATCCGTAAATACGTGCCGGCCCTGCTGCCATCAGATCAACCAGACGGGTCAGGCTCAGGCGCCCGGCATTCACATGATCGAGCATGACAGGCAGAATCGTCTGCACCCCCGTCAGCCCGGCGGGGCATAAAGGCCACGGCTTTTCCTTGGCTTCGCGTGGATGGGGCGCATGGTCTGAGGACACCACATCAACACGCCCGTCACGAATTGCAGCCCAGCAGGCATCGTAATGACGCTGGTCCCGAATGGGTGGATTCATGACCGCATAGGCGCCGAGTGTTTCGTAGCATTCGGGTCCGACCTGCGTGAGATGGTTGACGAGCACCTCAACACTGACATGAGAGCGGTGCGCAGCCAGCCAGTCGAGTTCCTCTGCCGTGGAGGTATGCAGGATATGAACGGGACGGCCTGTCTTTCTGGCCAGCGCCGTGATGCGTCTCGTGCCGAGAAACGCGCATTCCTCATCACGCCAAATCATGTGATTCACATGCGGCATACCGGTTTCGAAGAGCGGCTTGCGCGCCTGAAGACGATATTCGTCCTCCGAATGGAAAGCCACCCGACGATGCCCGCTACGCAGTACGGCTTCGATACCCTCGTCATCCTCGATCATCAGATCTCCGGTAGACGATCCGGCAAAGACCTTGATAGCGCAGATGCCTTCTTCCTGTTCCAGCTGTGCCAGCTCAGGCGTATTGGCGCGGGTGGCACCCACATAAAGCCCCATATCGATCAGGGCATTTTCAGCCACCGTGCGACGCTTGTCGGCAATGGTCTGTGCCGAGATAATGGAGGGCGAGGTGTTTGGCATATCAAACACCATCGTAATGCCTCCAAGCGCAGCCGCCTTTGTACCGGTCGCAATGGATTCGATAGCGGCATTGCCGGGATCGCGCAGATGAACATGCGAATCAATCATGCCGGGCAGGACATGCAGCCCCCGGGCGTTGATTTCCTGAATGGCACTGTCCTGCGTGGTCACGTCCAGGCTTGCAATGCGCCCGTCTTTCACACCGAGATCGGCCCTGGTTTCCCCCCAGGGGAAAACGCAGGTCCCACCTCTGATGATCAGATCATAATGCATGGTTTTCTCCTCGGTTCGAAGCTAGGGTCGTGCAGCAAGGGTTTCGAATACGTCACCTTCGAAAGACCCGGTCTCGATATGAATGCGGTACCACAAGGCATAGAACAGCAGTGCCCAGGCGGCATGCCGCTCTCGCCTTCCAGCGGCTCGGGTAAAGAGTGCAAGAATCGTCCCGGGTGCAATCACGCCCTTGAAAGCCATGCTCCGGGCGACAAGCGGGCCAAGCCGGTCGCCCTGCGCCGCGATCCACTCACCAACCGGTACGGTAAACCCCTGCTTTGGCGCGAAAGGCATCGCGTCGGGTACGTTCTTCTCAACCCAGCGGCGCAGCAGGTATTTGCCTTGCCCGCCCCGGATCTTGAGTGAATCCGGCAATGACCATGCAAGGGCGCTCAGAGCAGGGTCAAGAAGTGGAGTGCGTCCCTCGATCGCATGCGCCATGAGACAACGATCCAGCTTGATCAGAAGGTCACTGGGGAGCCATTCTGCCAGATCAAGCCTCTGCACCGCCTTCAGACGGGTCTCCCCGGTCGGGGGCACAAAGTCCTGGCGCCATTTCCGGCCATTCGGAAGCCTGCAAACCCCGTCCATCATACCCCGGCGCCAGGGGAGCCGGCCGCCGCACCACCAGGGACGCATGGCCCGGCGATAACGGCCATAGCCACCGAACAGCTCATCGCCCCCCTCACCGCTCAGGATGACCGTCACATCCTTCCGGGCGTCACGCGCCAGAAACCAGGTCGGGATAACGGCATAATCGGCCACCGGATCATCCAGGCAAGCCACGATCTCGGGCAGATGCCGCCAGACCATCGCCTCTGACACGGTCAGAATCCGATGCTGCGCCCCAAGCGACCGGGCAAGCCCGGCCGCCTGTGTACTCTCATCGACGCCCCCGGTATCAAACCGTGCCGTCCAGGCCAGAGGCGCGCCATTACCCAGACGCGTCATGGCGGCCAGAACCGCGCTGCTATCAATGCCACCGGAGAGGAACATGCCGAAAGGCACGTCTGCGCGCTCATGTGCCTGAACACTGTCCATGAGAGCGGCATCAAGGCGGGCGAGTGCCGTCTCCTCCGTCAGGGATTTTTCGATCGCACCATGAACGGCTGGCTGCTTTTTGGCGTATTCCAGTACGCCATCGACAAAACGCAGGGTCTCCCCCGGCAGGACGCGCATGATCCCGGGATAGATCGTCTCCCGCCCGGCCACGAACTGCACCTGTAAAAGCTGATCGCGGGCTTCCGGCCTGATTGTGCGCGGCACCAGACCGGTCGCCAGAAGCGCCTGAGGCTCCGACGCAAAAAGAATACCGCTCTGAATTTGCGCGTAATAGAGTGGTTTGATTCCGAACGGGTCACGACTCAGCGCAAGAACCGTCTGCGGGCCGCTCTCATCAAGCAAGGCAATCGCATACATGCCGCGCAGCTCGAACGTGTAACCCGCATCGAGTTGTGGCCAGAGAAACAGGGGAGATTCGCAATCGCTCCCCGTTCTGAAAGGAGCGTCGGCCAGAACATGACGCAGGGCGGGGTCATTATAGATCTCGCCATTGGCCACCAGCGCTACAGCACCATGGACCAGCGGCTGGGCGCCTCCCTCGAGGTCAACGATCGAAAGCCGTCGATGCACAAGGGCAGCTGTATCGGTCCTGTGAAGTCCCCCACCATCTGGTCCACGATGGCGCAGAGCCTGTGCCATACGATCGAGGATCTCCGGATCAGGCCGATACCCGGGCAGACACGCCATGCCAGCAATGCCACACATGACCTAGCTGGCTCCGGTCTGGCGAGACGCCATGGCATGCAGGAAAGCATCCCAGCGCGCGAGCACGGTCGGAGCCGAGAATTCCCGCTCGAAACGCGCCCGGCCATTAACAGCAAGAGTGACTGCGCGTTCAGGAGAGTCCAGAACACTGCCAATCCCCGCTGCCAGAGCCTCCGGATCCTCCACGGGCACCAGAAGCCCGTCTTCTGTTCCTGACAACACCTCTTCCGGCCCCTGAATAGCGCTGGCCACGACCGGACGCGCGGCAGAGAGCGCCTCAATCACCACATTGCCCAATGGCTCGACACGTGACGGACACACCAGAAGCTCGCAGGCTTTCAGCCACGCACCGCTTTCCTGCACCCAGCCCGGCATATGCACGCGATCCGACACGCCCTCTCTACCGGCAAGAGCCGTCAGCGCTTCGCGTTCTGGCCCCTCACCGGCAATGACAAGATGCACACCAGGCAGGGCTTTCATGGCGCGTATCAGAACATCAAAAGCCTTGTTTCGATGCAGCCTTCCGAGAGCGAGAATGAATTTCTGCCCTTCTGCCAGGCAGCCAGGCCGCTCGGGCGCGACAGGCGCCAGATCGGAGGCGAAATTTGGCAGGTAATGTACGTTTTCAGCGGGCCAGCCCTGTTCGACCATCCATCGGGCAAGCCCCCGCGTATTCCCGATCAGATCGGAGCAGCGCCTGTAGTTGGTGAGATCATAATACCCCCCCAGACGCCCTGCCATCGGCCATGGCCCTTCCGGTAGCATACGTGCTGCACGGCTCATCCAGGCAATCACGACCTGCGGTTCGAACCGCATCAGGCTACGGCGCAGCCTAGGGGTCGTCAAAAGATCCAGTCGCCCGCCAAAACGCAGGACTTCGGTTCTGACATCTCTGGCGGCGAGGCGCGCTTCGCGGGCCGGATCGCGACGCAATATGGCTTTTATGTCATGCCCGGCTGAATGTTGAGCCATACAGAGGCGTTCGTAAAACAGTTCGGCGCCGCCGCTTGGTGCCCCGGCCATGACATGGGCGATACGCAACGGAGAAAACGGAAGCAGGCGCGCCGGACTCATGATTTTTCTATCCTTCATCCGTCAGGAGCGCACAAGCTTGCTGCACCACGCGTTCGCTTGAAAGCCTGTCGATGGATGCTTTTCCTTCTGGACCCGGTGCCGCGAGAAAATGAGCATCGGGTCCAGCCGGAGCATATTCGGACGCACGGCTCGGGCCAAACAGACCAAGCGTCGGCACACCTGCCGCCGCCGCGAGATGCATGAGCCCTGAGTCATTTCCTACAAAAACCGCGCAGCGACGAAGCAGCGCTGTAACCAGACCAAGCGCCGCATCACCACCAAGATCAATCGCACGATCAAGGGCGGCAAGGACAGGCTGTGCCCGTGCACGCTCTGCCTCACCGGGACCATAAAAAAGTATCGGAACAAGGCCGCGCTTCTGCATTTCGCGCCCAAGCACCACAAAATTTGCGGCAGGCCAGATTTTGCCATCCCAGTTGGCCGTTGGCGCCAATGCACAGTAACGCTGACCCTCCGGCAGGATTTCACGCGCAAGGGAATCCTGTTCAGGACTTGACCAGGCCTGTGGCATAAGAGCAGGCCGGTCAGCAAAGAGCCCGGAAAGATGACCTATGCGCCGGCCCGGTCTCCGCCCCCCGCGTAGAATGCGTCTCCGCAGGGTCGGGAGGAACAGCGACACACCCGAGCCGCGCAGATCGACCACCAGAGACCACCACTGCCCGACGCATTGCCACCACAAATCGGCCCAGTGCAGATCATAGCGTTTCTTGCTGACAACAATAATCCGCTCGACCGCCGGGCATGCCTCGAAATAAGAGGTCGCGACCGGCCCGCAGGCAATGGTGAACCGCGCCTTCGGATAGCGTCGAACAAGCTCTGCCAGAACACCGGAAGAAATGACCGCATCGCCAAGGCGGTTCGCAGTGATGAAAAGAATCCGTTTCATTGCAGCCAGATCGGCTCCTTGAGGCTGGCTACGAATTTCTCATGTGCCGCCTTCGTCTCTTCATCCGGTGGTGCCATAGGGTGCGGAATACGGTTCGGATTGGCGCGATAGGTGGCGACGCCCCCCCCACTCCCTGAAACGGCCAGGCCCAGCCCGCGCTGACGACCCCCCATGAGTTCAAGATAGACTTCGGAAAGCAGTTTGCAGTCCAGCAGGGCATTATGAGTGGTACGCGCCGAAAGATCGATGTCATGGCGTCGGCATAATGCATCAAGCGAATTGGGCAGACCCGGATAGCGCTTCTTGGCCATCTCAAGCGTATCGACCATGCGCGCACGATCAAGAGGCTGTTTGCCGCAGGCCTTCAGTTCGGCATTGATGAAACCGAAATCGAAGGGTGCGTTGTGGGCGATCATTTCATCCTCACCGATAAAGGCAAGAAACCCATCTGCAATCTCGGCAAATTTCGGCTTGTCGAGCAGATCATCAAGAGTGAAGCCATGCACGCGGCTCGCCTCAGGTGGCACATCACGTTCAGGGTTGATCAGGACGTGAAAATTTTCTCCTGTAGGCAGATCATCGATCAGTTCCAGCGCAGCAATTTCAATCACACGATCGCCTGTCGCCGGATCCAGACCCGTGGTCTCCGTATCAAAAAGGATTGACCGTTTCATCGGGTATTCTCCAGAGTCGAGATCAGACGTTTCAGCTGTCGGGCGGTATGACCCCGCGAGAGCCCGTTGCGCAACAGATGATCGGCCCGCCTGTTGCGATCGCGGTCATTCATCTGCCGTGCCAGAAGCTGGCGCGCCTGCGTCTCGCTCAGGGAACGGCGTCTCATCACACGGCGTAAACGTACGGCGAAAGGTGCAGTGACCACCACTACCATATTGCAATCCTGGTCAGCTCCGGTTTCGAACAGAAGCGGGATATCAAGCACACAGATCCTCGCCCCGCGCCGCGTCATCGATCTCAGGAAACGGCGACGATCTTCACGCACCAGCGGGTGGATGATCGCCTCCAGCGCTGCGATTTCTTCCGGATGCCCTATGACCGCAGCCCGCAACGCCACCCGGTCCACGGCATTGTTTCTCACTGCCCCTGGCCAGCGTTGTGCAATCGCGGCGACTGCCCTTCCTCCTCTGGACTGGAGGCGATGAACATCGGCATCCGCATCAAAAACAGGCCAGCCTTGACGGCGCATGAGGCGTGCGACACTTGTCTTGCCAGCGCCCATGCCGCCTGTAAGACCCAGTACGATCATGCCTGCCCCGTCATCATGTCAGTCCAGTGTTTCGACAAGACGGTCACGCAAGGCTGAATCAGCCTCAGGACACAAACCAAACCATGCAGCAAAACCGGGCCAGGCCTGGTGGATCAGCATGCCGAGCCCTTCAATCCCTTGCAGCCCTCTTGCACGCGCTGCGGCAAGAAGCGGCGTTTCGAGCGGCATATAGACGATATCCGACACCACGAGCCTCGCATCAGCCTTCGCAAGAACAGGGCTCCAGTCATATTCGTCCTCACCCTTCATCCCGAGCGAGGTCGTATTTACCAGCAGATCAGCCTGAGCAAGATATGCTGGCCAGTCCTCCCATGCGATGACGTCACCGCCGCCAAGCGCCGTAACAATCGCATCTGCGCGGCTTCTCGTGCGATTGGCCAGAGCAAGTGTGCATCCCGCGTCAAGCAAGGCCGCACAGACTGCGCGCGAGGCACCGCCTGCGCCCAGAACGAGTGTCTTGCGTGGCAGAGCCACTCCGGCTTCACACAGAGAGTCGATGTAACCAGAGCCATCCGTGCATTCGCCCGTGATCTTCCCGTCAGCTTCAAACACCATGGTGTTGACCGCACCCGCACGCAAAGCTGACTGGCCATGCCGGTCAACCAAGGCAAAGGCAGCCTCCTTGTGTGGAATCGTGACATTCAGTCCAGCAAAACCGAGGGCCTGCAAAGCACGAACGCCACGCTCGAAATACCCGGGCGAGAGCGGCAGACGCAGATAGAGCCCGTCAATGCCATATCGCGCGCACCAGTAATTATGCAGTATGGGTGAACGCGTATAGGTCAGCGGCCAGCCTGTAACGGCAGCAAGTTTCGGCATACCTTGGGGAAATACTGCGCTGAGTGCCGTCCTGGCCTCTTCGAGGGTCATTGTCCCTGCGAGATAGCGCTCCAGTAAAACGGCAATAGCCGTGCCAGTCTCTGTGCCCAAGATTGCTGTCCTGCTTCGTCTTCTATCAGATCCTGACGGATCTCGATTTCCAGATAGGGAAGATTTGCCCGTTCTGCGTGATAGGGCACCGTATAATCCGATGTGGCGGTCAGGACATAGGGTTCATTATCCCCCACGCAGAGATCGCCCTCCTGACGCAGCAGATCAAGCATGATGTGCGCGGAACGCGTGTCGCGATGGTGCAATATGCCGACATGCCAGGGTCGAGCCATGCCATTCATGGTGGGCGTAAAGCTGTGCAGGGCAATCAGCGCGGTCGGACCGCTTCTTTCACGCAGGATTTCCGCAATCCGGTCGTGATAGGGGTGGAGAATCTCCCGTTCACGTCGCGCGCGACAGACGGAAGAAAGCGCCCTGTTACCCTCGATTTCGGTACGGTCGGAAATCGCCGGAATGGATGTTGGATGCCCCGGGGCACGGTTGCTGTCGATCACAAGACGGGAATAGACCTGCTCGACCAGAACGGATCCAAGCAGGCGTGACAGTTCGATCCCCACACCGTGAATGCCGATATCCCAGGCGATATGACGGTCCCACTCCGCCTCGGATACCCCGAGACGACCGAGACATTGTGGTACGGCGCGTCCCGCATGGTCGCTCACCAGCACGAACGGCCCCTCTGCTGTCGCTTTCGTGATACGATAGGGCATCGGGTCATCGGGACCGAGAAGAGGCAGAAAACCGCTCATGAATTGCGCGCACCATGCTGACTGACTAGGTTACGTCTCTCTTGACCATAATCCCTACGCCATGGACAACCCCGTGACCGAGACCGAAACCCGACTGGCCAACCCGCAATGGGGCGGCCGCTTCGCCGCTGGCCCCGCCGCCATCATGGCCGATATCAATGCCTCGATCGATTTCGACCGGAAATTATGGCGTCAGGATATCCGCGGCTCATTGGCCCATGCCGCCATGCTGGCACGCGTCGGCCTGCTGACTGCTGCCGAGGAACAGGAAATCCGCGACGGACTGCACGGCATTGCCCGCGATATCGAGGCAGGTGATTTCGAGTTCTCGCAGGACCTCGAGGATATTCATATGAATATCGAGGCGCGCCTTTCAGAGCGTATCGGCGAATCCGGCAAGCGCCTGCACACGGCGCGCTCGCGCAATGATCAGGTCGCGACAGATTTCCGCCTCTGGGTGCGCGATGCCATTGACGGCATCAGCGGGCAGATTACCGCGCTCATGCGCTCTCTTGCCACCCGCGCGCTGCAACACGCTGCCGATGCCATGCCTGGCTTTACCCATTTGCAGGTCGCGCAGCCTGTCACGTTCGGTCATCATCTGCTGGCCTATGTCGAAATGCTGTCGCGCGACCGCGACCGCCTGCGTGATGCACGTGCACGTCTGAATGAATGCCCTCTGGGCTCGGCGGCGCTGGCTGGTACGTCTTTTCCGATCGACCGTCGCTTCACGGCCTCGCAGCTGGGTTTCGACCGCCCCACCGCCAATTCACTCGATTCTGTCTCGGATCGCGACTTTGCGCTCGAATATCTCTCGGCACTTTCCCTTCTGGGCATGCATCTGTCACGCCTGTCTGAAGAGCTGGTGCTGTGGTGTTCGGCACCATTCAGCTTCGTGCGCCTGTCTGACGGGTTCACGACCGGCTCATCCATCATGCCGCAGAAGAAGAACCCCGACGCTGCCGAACTTGTACGCGCCAAGGTTGGCCGTATCACGGGTGATTTCATGGGACTGCTGATGGTCATGAAGGGCCTCCCGCTTGCCTATGCCAAGGACACGCAGGAAGACAAGGAACCGGTTTTCGACGCTACCGAAGCCGCAACCCTGTCACTCGCAGCCATGGACGGCATGATCCGTGACATGACCGCCAATACCGACAAGATGCGTGCACTTGCAGGTGCCGGTTTTGCCACGGCAACCGACCTTGCCGACTGGCTTGTACGTGTACCGCGCCTTCCTTTCCGCACCGCACATCACGTCACAGGTCGTCTTGTCGGCATGGCAGAAGCCAAGGGGTGTGATCTGGCTGATCTGACACTCGAAGAGATGCAGAGTGTTGAAGCCCAGATCGACGCCAGCATTTTTGACGTACTGACCGTTGACTCCTCTCTCGCCTCCCGCACCAGCGAAGGCGGCACCGCTCCTGAAAACGTCACGCGCGCTGCTCAGACCTGGCTGACACGCCTCGAAGGAAACCCGGCATGAAGCTTCCTGCCCGACTGCTCTGCCTTACGCTGCTCGGCGCGGTCATGCTGACCGCCTGCGGCAAGAAAGGCGCACCTCATGCTCCGGGTCCGGCGAGCGCCATCACCTATCCACATACCTATCCGCCGGAATAACATTTCCGACCTTCAGAATCTGCCGCGCCAGAGTGATCAATTCTGGCGCGGAAAGGCCTTTAGCGCGCAAGACCCGCAGACTCTCTGCGCCATCACGTTTTGAGAGTTTCCGACCCGCCTCATCCATGATCAGAGGATGGTGCGCGTAACGCGGTTCGGGAAATCCGAGCAGATCCTGCAAGACACGATGCACCGACGTCGCCTCGAACAGATCGGCGCCACGCGTCACCAGCGTGACGCCCTGACGCGCATCATCACAGGTCACGCAGAGATGGTAGGACACGCCATTATCGTGCCGCCCCAGTACAACATCGCCGAACTCTGCCGCACGCCCCTTGATCCGCGCGCCCTCACTCTCCTGCCATGACGGGCTGCCTCCCAGCAGCCTGAGTGCGGCCTGCATGTCGAGACGCCAGACATGCGGTTGATCAGGCGCATGATGACGCCCCCGACAGGAGCCACCGTAAACCAGGCTGCCATCGGGGGCGCGCCCTTGCGCCGTCACCTGGACATCAGCACGCGAGCAGGTGCAGGCATAAAGCAATCCCTGACAACGCAGACGATCAAGAACGCCACGATAATAAGGCAGATGGTCGGACTGCCTGAGAATTTCTCCGTCACTGACAAAACCGAGCCAAGCCAGATCATCGCGAAGCGACTGCTCGAAACGAGGCAGACAGCGCTGCGGATCAATATCCTCAATCCGGATCAGAAACCGGCCTGTCTCGCCTGCCCTATCACGCGCGTGACACGCAGAGGCTACATGACCGAGATGCAGGAAACCGGTCGAGCTGGGCGCAAAACGTGTGCAGAATCCTGTCATCAAACCTTCGCTTGCCCTGTTCACGGAAAGCTGAAATAGTCACCTTAATGAGACAGACGGCGCGTATCTATAGGCGCTGGTTACCCGTCGCGCTTGAGATAATCCGATCGTGCCGCCCTGTAAAAGAGGATGCGATCGATGCTTGCCAGCGCCCAGCATTTCCCCGCTCTTGTCCTGAATGCGGATTTCCGTCCGCTTTCATACTTTCCGCTGTCGCTCTGGTCCTGGCAGGAAAGCGTCAAGGCGGTGTTTCTCGACCGTGTTTCGGTCCTGAGTGAATATGACGATATCGAAGTCCACTCGCCCAGCTGCGTGATGCGCGTGCCCAGCGTCATTGCGCTGAAGGAATATATCCCGACAGCCAGACGCCCTGCCTTTACGCGGTTCAACGTCTTTCTGCGCGACAATTTCTCATGCCAGTACTGCCATGACCGATTGCCAACGCATGAGCTGACCTTTGATCATGTCATTCCTCGCGCCAAAGGCGGCCGCACGACCTGGGAAAATGTCGTGACGGCATGCAGCCCCTGCAATCTGATCAAGGGGTCCAAGCTGCCTTCGGAAATCGGCATGCATCCGCGGATCAGACCGGTCCAGCCCTCGACAAGACGCCTGCAGGAAAATGGCCGCAGCTTCCCGCCGAACTACCTGCACGAAAGCTGGCGCGATTATTTGTACTGGGATAGTGAACTCGAAGGCTGAGAATTTTGAATACGGAGAGCTTGATCTCGCTCAGACCTTCGCAAAGACCTCTTCGTAGACAAGCGGCTTGAAACCAATCGTAATTTTCTCTCCCAGCACAAGAACAGGCCGCTTGATCACCGTGGGCTGCGCCAGCATCAATGCCACGGCCTCGGCCTCATTTGTAATCTGCTTCTCAGCATCCGGTAGTTTGCGGAAAGTCGTACCTGCCCGGTTGAGCAAAACCTCCCATCCGACAGAACCCACCCAGGCCTTCAGATCATCCACACTCAGTCCGTCTTTGCGCAGATCATGATAGTCGTAGGCAATCCCCTCGCCCTCAAGCCAACGCCGCGCCTTACGTACCGTGTCGCAAGTAGTAATTCCGTATAAAATTGGCTGGCTTGTCATGTTTCCCCTCCTCCTCACTCTGCTTTGGGTAGTCTGATCATTTCTGACACAAACCACTTAAACGGAACAAAAATGCTCAACCCCTGATGCGCATGTGTCAGCCATACACGGTGAGCGTTAGCCACCTATGCGCTTGCTTCAAATTCCGCCTAGGCAAAAGGGGGGCGTTATCAAGCAAATCGGCAGCTCCACGCGCTGATGCAATACCTCCTGCCAGTGCCGAAACTTCGTCTCTACCGCTTTGGGCCAAGCATCTATGCCCGCCTCGCCTCTATTGGTTTCCTGACTATTACCGACCAGCCACTACTCCTGCAGAACCAGCTCAAGACAACCTAAATTTTCAGGGCCTGAGCCTGGTCTTGCAAAGCCTAGGCAAGAACCACTTCCAGCCTTGTAGCACCTGACTCAATATTTACGCTGCCGAATGTGCTCGGCAGCAGAGGGATTTATCCCGTTCGCTTTGGGTCAATGCGCCGAAGCTACGGTTATAAAACCTACAATCCTACTCCCACTCGATTGTGCCAGGCGGCTTGGAGGTGATGTCGTAAGTCACGCGATTGATGCCGCGCACTTCATTGACGATGCGTCCTGCCACGCGATTCAGGAAGGCGAAGTCGAAGGGATAGACTTCTGCCGTCATTCCGTCCGTGCTGGTCACGGCGCGCAGGGCGCATGCCTGATCGTAGGTGCGACCATCGCCCATCACACCTACGGTGCGCACAGGCAGGAGAACCGCAAAGGCCTGCCAGATGGCATCGTAGAGTCCGGCATTGCGGATTTCCTCAAGGTAGATTGCATCCACCTTGCGCAGCAGATCCAGCTTCTCACGATCGATCGCACCGGGAATGCGGATCGCAAGCCCAGGCCCCGGGAAAGGATGACGACCGACAATTGCTTCAGGAATACCGAGCTCGCGGCCTAGGGCACGCACCTCATCCTTGAAGAGTTCACGCAGCGGCTCAACAAGCTGCATATTCATGCGCTCGGGCAGACCACCGACATTGTGGTGCGACTTGATCGTTACCGACGGGCCACCTGTGAAACTGACCGATTCGATGACGTCAGGATAAAGCGTGCCCTGTGCAAGGAACTGGGCGCCCCCAAGCTTGGTCGCTTCCTCCTCGAAAACCTCGATAAACAAGCGACCGATTGTCTTGCGCTTGACTTCCGGATCGGTCACGCCCGCCAGCGCGTTCAGGAAGAGATCCGAAGCATCACGATGGACAAGACGGATGTTGAAGCGGCCACGGAAAGTCTTGACAACCTCATCAGCCTCACCCGAGCGCAGAATGCCCGGATCAACAAAAATACATGTCAGCTGATCGCCAATGGCGTCATGGATCAGCTTGGCCGCAACAGAGGAGTCCACACCACCGGAAAGGCCACAGATAACCCGGCCAGAACCGACCTGTTCGCGGATACGGGCAATCTCGAGATCGCGAAATCCGGCCATGGTCCAGGTGCCCTTGCAGCCTGCAACATCATGCGTGAAATTCTTGATCAATGCTGCCCCATGCGGCGTATGGACCACCTCGGGGTGGAACTGCACACCATAAAGGCGACGGCCTTCATCAGCGATGATCGCGAAAGGCGCTCCTTCAGACCAGGCGACAGCGCGAAAGCCGGGCGGCAGTGCAGTCACACGGTCGCCATGGCTCATCCAGACCTGTTCACGATGACCGCGCGACCAGGCACCACGGAAGAGCGCGCAATCTTCAGCAATCTCGATATGGGCGCGACCGAATTCGCGATGCTCATGCGTCTCGACCTTGCCGCCAAGGCGCGCGCACATGGCCTGCTGACCATAGCAGATGCCCAGCACGGGGACGTTGAGGTCAAATACGACCTCAGGAATCTGGGGAGCATTGTCATCATGCACACTGGCCGGGCTACCGGACAGGATAATGCCGCGCGGGTGAAAACCGCGGATCTTCTCTTCCGTCACCGTGAAAGGCCAGATTTCGCAATAGACGCCGCTTTCACGTACACGGCGCGCGATGAGCTGTGTAACCTGGCTACCGAAATCAAGGATCAGAATGCGATCCTCATGAAGCTGAAGATCGAGATTATCGGCGTTCTTCGGGGCTGTTTCGGTCATGGCGCTCTTTCAACACGTCGTGCATGGGCAAATTCTGTGGGCATCGTATAGAATGTTCGCAGGGCAACGTCATCCCAAACGACGCGTTCGAGCCCCGCTAAATGTCATGATTCCTTCATCCGGACGAGATCGTTATGTCGCATTCCCGTATTCGCCACCTGACTTGTGGGGCTTTCCTTGGCATGGTGTCTCTGCTTTCGGCCTGCTCCAGCCCTCAGCCTCCGAGCAAGGACCCGATCGGGCTCTGGACCGGTGCCCTGGTCGCCGATCAGGGCACCTGCCCCACTGATTCCAACTCCACGCTACAGATCGGCACACACGCCATCACTTTCACCCCGGGCGACAATGCTCTGGTTCTGAAAGGCATGCGTGGGGCGGACAAACAGCATTTTCATGCTCAGCTGGATATGAGGGACGCTCAGCACAAACCCTACAGCTTGGTGTTCAATGGTTATCCCGTTGGCAATGCAATCGGCGGAATCTATGGAGCTCCGACCTGTCGCGCCCATATCGTCATGACCCGTGCAAAGCATTGATTGAAAAAAATTCTTTTTCCCTCTTGCGGGGTCGGGAAACACGCAGTAGAACCCGCCCCACGACGCACCCGTAGCTCAATTGGATAGAGCACCAGACTACGAATCTGGGGGTTAGAGGTTCGAGTCCTTTCGGGTGCGCCAGTACAAAATCGTAATCACGCTGCTGATTACCACGCACCCGTAGCTCAATTGGATAGAGCACCAGACTACGAATCTGGGGGTTAGAGGTTCGAGTCCTTTCGGGTGCGC